>LOEQ01010436.1:50887-66170 GCA_001685075.1 Bramus lutescens | reverse complement strand
CTCTCTATATATATATATATATATTTGTATATTTAACTTCAAACTTCATAATGTTCCTTTCTTTGGTGATGATTAATTTATTTTTGAAAATAAAAACCTAAAATTTAGAGGAACCATGCTCATCTCTAAAAGCAACTTAGTGTGTTGGTTCATTTTGTACACTGCACATGGCTTGGGTCACTTTTTTTATAGCCATAGTTCAGAAATGCTACTCTTTCCTCTCAGGAAAGCAGCTCCAGCACATGGGGCTCTTCTCATTCTGAAAGGGCAGCTTTGTGACTGAAAACATCAGCACACACACCACTGCACTCAATCTACCACAAAAATCTACTCACAATTTAAAAAATTGTGATGTTCATCTACTTCATACTCTGGATGAATATGAGGGGCTTCCATTTCTTTCTCTACGGTTTAGAATGCATGCATGTATACAGTTGGAGATGGGAGCAAATCTCTTACCCTTCCCGAACCCAGTGTCTCAGTTCTTAACACAGAAACAGGGGATGGGGACACTATCGCCTACTTCACTGATCTAGCAGAAGTAGGATAAAAACCAAATGAGAAAAGGTGTGTGAAAATTTGAATCCCTTTAGAAATACGTGTGGAATAGCTGTCATTTTAAAACAAGTTTCAAAGCCTTGAAGCATTTAGCCATGGACTCCCTAAGAATCCCAGGCAGCAGCCATAGCTTGGGGAAAATAATACAGAGGCAGTACCATCTCATTCCATCAGGAAGATGGCTAGTACCACCAACATATACATTCAATCTAGACATAATGTGATATTATGCTTTATAAAAACAATGAAAAGTGTTTCTGTGGGTGAAGATTTAAATGTTTCTCTGTGAGTAATAAGTTTCTCTGGCAACATGCAAAGTAAACTCTTTAGTGAATGTTTTTCCATTATGTCTCCCACTAGTAGATGATTTTCTAACATAAATTTGGGTAAGCACCAGGGACCAAAAACCAAGTATGGAGGAAGACTCTTCCAGGCATCCTTTCCTCTACTTCTCCCCCTTTATATGCATACAGTGTAATCTGATTATGTCCACTTTCCACATTGCCCCTCAGCTCTCCCTGATGCTCTCTTCCCTCTTATTACTTCCATTTCAAGTCCCCTCTTTTTTAAGGTACCTGGTTTTACATGGGAATGAGGCTATCTGCTGGAGCATGAGCAACTTACTAGTGGCTACACTCTCCAAGAGAAAAGATGCCCTGTGTACCTAAACCCAGCAACTGTCAACAGCTCCTAAGCTGAACCACATGAGCTCCCTGGCCCCAGTCAGACTGGAATTTTCACTAGTTTGATCTTATGCAGGAAACCATAGCTGTTGTGAGCTCACAAATGCAATAGATCCACCGTGTAGAGGAGGCAGCATTTCCATGCATTCCTTCTCACCTACCAGCTCTTGCATTCTTTCTGTCTCCAGTAACTTGATGCTACCTGAATGTTCGAATGATAGAAGGTATGGAGGGCTGACATAATGTCCCAATTAGAGCTGAGCACTCATAGACTCTTATTCTCCACACTTTAAACAGTTATGAGTTTGTCTAATCCACTGTTCACTGCAAAAACAAACTTCTATGACAAAAGTTATGAATTGCACATATTTATGGATATAATAAATACAAGTGATTATTAAAAGCAGTTTGACAGTATGCTCACTTATCAAACTGCAATGGTTTCTTTCTCTCTAGGATTCTCTCAGTCACAGACCTTTGACGAGGTTTACATTACTAGACCTGAATTACCTCTTGTTGAGTAAGCTACAAATCCAAGCACAAAGTGGTTGATTAAGCTTCTGACAGTTGTGACGTTATTGTACTATTGGGCACATCTTGCCAGGATGGTCAGTATTGCAGCAGTGTTACCCAGTACTAGGATGGTCAAGATCATTGATATTTTTTTCTTCTCCAGTAGCCTGCATGCAATCTTGTCACTATGAAAGTTAGCCAGCATGGATGGAGGAAGTTTTCTGGTTAATTCCAGATTGGTTCTTTTTCTTTGTTTAGCAACCAAAGTACTCATTAACTTCTGAAAAACTGATTTGAATTTGAGAATCATGGGGAAAAGCAGAGGCTGTGCTGGGACTCAGAGGCTCATTTTTGCTAGAGCCGCTTTGTTTGTTTGCTTCTATGTTCATGTGATGCCATGTGTGAGGTTCCAACTCCTAGGTGGTCCCTGTTCACTCCCAGAGGTGTCCTCTCAATGGCTTTCTTAGCGCCTTTATTTTTCTGGTTCTCAGATCATACCTGGTCTGTGATTCAATTATCACCTTGAACTCTGCCAGATGACAGTGAACTAATATGACACTAACATTTTTCTTTATTGATACCGTCCCTTTGTTTTTGGTCAAGATGGTCGTGAAGACTAGTTATGTCTTCAATCTGTCCCAATAAATGCTCTTTCATATTGAAACTAAAGGAATGGCATACCTAAACTAATATAACCTTAGAAGGTATGGCTGTCATGACATAAATCTGTAGCTTTCATATTTAGTGAATGTCAATCAATGATATAAACACAAAATATAAATGCTGTGTCCCATTCCTTCTTTGATAACAGCACCTTAATCCTAAGCAGGCTCTTGGAGACTTCCTTCTGACCACACCACACGCTGTTATTTTCCTTTTGCTAGTCTCAAGGTTCTTTCAAAGTCAATGGTCTGAGTTTTTCTTCCTTATGCCTTTGAGTCAACAGTTGTACATCCTGCAGTCTGCAATCTGAGCACTGCATAGGTAATTCTTCTTGCATTCACCTGCCTGTTGACAATTTTCAAAACCCTCTTATGTATGTCATCTCCTTTGAGCCCCCAAAGAGCCCCCCGCCATACTTTTTGTTTTGTGGGCTGTCTGATATTATGGTCTTGGGAGAACAGAAATGGATATGAACCAGAGAGGTAAGTCAATTCAAACTTAAGTCTCTCTTAACATTTCAAATGTCTCCAGAAAAGTGTTTGTAAAAGTCTGTTTTAAGATGGACATTGGAAAATTGTTAATTTGAACGATGGGCTACAGACGAGTCAGGTGAAGAAAAATTCCTCAGGTATTGATATTATGATAAAGTAGGCAAAATAAAGATAGTTTGATTTTTTTTTTTGCTTGTATTTTTCTCCAACTCACCATTTTCTATCACTTAACTTAAGGAAATTTATCTTTGGCGTAAAAGGGAAGTGTTTAGCATCATTCATTAGAGAAAGAATGTATTATAATTTAATAAGCTAGGAAACCATCAGCGTGTGCCCAACTCTTATTTCCCCCTATGTTCCCTTGGTCCACAGTCATCTCCAGCACTAAGGTAATCTTTGAATGATAAAACAGCAATTTTTACTTCTGAAACCTCCATTTCATTTATTTTAGCCATATTGAGAGACATCCTTATGGATTTGTCATTGTTTAGATGAATATACATAGATAAAACCCATTATATCCAGTACTTAGAAATTAAATATAGAGCGTTTCAGGGGCCAAATATAAAGACTGGACAACGTCAGAGCCTGGAGACACTAAGCGCTGTACCTTTGCCTCGTTCTGAATTCAAAAGGACACAAGGTCACCTGAGTGACTACTTGTGAAGCTCCACAGAGGTCAGAGGTCGGTAGTAGATTAGAGCTAAAAGGCTTGCCTCAGGGAAAGGAAATTCTTTAGATTCTGTTTATGTATTTATACATATAGTTAGCTTCTGAGCAAATATCCCCAGTCAATTTCAAATAAACAACTGTTGGTGGCTATTTATATACTAATTGTTTAAAAAGTAATATCCTGCCTATTAAGATGTAGTATTTTTTAAATGCATATTTTGTTTACTCTTCTCTAATACATTACATCTTTATATCAATTTCTCCTCCCTCCTCTTCTCCCAGTTCCTTCCCCCAACCTCCCATTTCTCCCAGATCCACTCCTCCTCCTTTCCCTTCAGAAAAGAGCAGGCCTCCCAGGGAAATCAACCAATAATACTAGGTAACTCCCCTCATACTAAGGCTGGATGAGGCAACCCAGTAGGAGAAAAGGATCCCAAAAGGGGGCAAAAGAGTCAGAGACAGGTCCTCTCCCACTTTTTTCTTTTAGTTTTACAGGAAGACCAAGCTACACAACCATAACATATATGGAGAGGTCTAGGTCAGACTCTTGCCTGCTCCCTGGGTTTTGATTCAGATCCTGTGAGCTCTCATGAGTATGGTGTAGTTGATTCTGTGAGTTTTCTTGAGTAGTACATGCTCTTAATCCCAGAATTCAGAGGCAAAGGAAGGAGGATCTCTATGAGTTTGAGTTCAGCCTGATCTATGTGGTGAGTTCTGGAGCAGTCAAGGCTACTCAGTGAGATTCTGACTAAACACACACACACACACACACACACACACACACACACACANAGGTTAACATTTCTTAAAATAACTACTTGAGAAATAAATCAAGAGAAAAGCTCACACACTCAAACACACTGTTGTATATGATCAGAGTATGTGGTTCTGAGCCTCAGTCCATTTCACATGTATGTCACTCTGAGAAAGCAGGGGATGATATCTAGGGTGTATTTGGGCTCTGCCTGAAATCTTAATTCCTGGTGAGTGGATATATATCTTCCAATGACTAATTAACTTTGTTCTCTTCCATCTAGCAAGATCTAATAAGTACCATAGGAGAAAGCGCTGCGCTGGGAGCTGCAGGCTTTGTCATTTGGGGAGATATGAATTTAACTGCATCTGTGGTAAGTCAGTACTTCCAGGGTATACTGTTCCACCTTCCTGTAGAGATCACCCCAATCAAAACTCTCAGTATTCCCACAGCAAGCCAGATTTAGGGTAAAAGTCAAAAATCAGCACTTAGTACTTAGATAAGGCTAAAAATAATAAAAAGATAGTAATCATAACACTGATATTTGTTCGATATTTATCATGTATTAATACAGGTTTTCTGTGTTTTGGATCTGCTCACTTACTGGTCATGTCAGCTAATGACTATTCTCTTCAACTATAGACAAGGAGACAAGAGGTGGAAATCAAGGAGGTCATTAGGTGTTCAGGCCACTTTGTAGTAGAACTGCTATTAATGACCACAGATCTCTGAGACTGGATCCGTTGCCTTGACCTACTACATGAAATAGTGCATCCTACCTGGAGAGCTAGAAAAAGATGCTAACTTTAAAACCTTCCTATTGAAAGTATTTTCCCTTGTAGAGTAGCCAGCTGGAAACTGATAGTCTTTAAAACAAGATTAAGATACATTTTTAAGTTTTTCCCAGCTGAAACAGCATTTGCTTCAAGAACTCTTCTGACTTTCCTTAAGCCACATTAATTGCAGTCTCTTATTTATCTCCAGTTGTTCTTCATTTTACTTGTCTGAAGCATTACTATAACACATTTAACCCAGACTTGTCAAGATTGTATCCTTTAAATCTGGGTTAACTTGAAAAAATAAGTCTATGTTAATTTTATTTTTAGAACTTTATTGGCTCAATTTGTTACTATTGAGACAATGTTCATGAAAGTGTTCGTAGCCATGCTCACTGTATTAGTCAGGATTCCCTAGACTCTCTAGAGTCTAGAGGAAGAGAACCTATAGAATGAATATCCAAATCTATTTGTATTTATGTACATAAAGGGGATTTATTAGAATGGCTTGTAGGCTGTGCTCTAGCTAGTCCACCAACAGAAAGTTCAAGAATTCAGGAGTTGTTCAGTCCATGAAGCTGGATGTCTCAGCTTGTCTTCAGTATATGCCTGAATCCTAAAGGAGTAGGCTTTAATTGGTGTGAAGGGGTGGACTCTCCAGTGAGTTAGAGCAAACAGGCAAAGCTTGCTTCCATTTTCTATGTCCTTTACATAGGCTGCCAGAAAGGTATGGTCCTGATTAAAGGTGGAGCTTCCCACCTCAAAGATCCAGATGAGAAGTGGTTCTTCCCACTTCAAATGATTTAATTAAGAAAGAAAATCCCCTACAGGTGTGTGTCCAGTCATTTGAATTTTAGTTAATTACCGGCATACAAAAGAGTTCCACAATAGCCTGAAATGGAGTATCAGAGAGGTTTATTTATTTGGGGATAGACTCCTACCAGAATGCTCTAGGTGGGAGGGTCTACAGTAAGTCTCAGCTTAATGACTCGGATTTTCTAACTCAGCCAGAAAGAACAACTCGGCCCTGAGATGCAGCCTGGAGCAGCAGCTCTGCTGTGGAGTCTGCTTTGTTTGTGTTTCTTTCTTTCTCACACCACTCATTGCCTTGAGACCTAGACGGAAAAGGAAAAGATGAATGAACTGAAGAAAAGCAAGGACCTCCATGTTGACTCTGGCCAGTTTGCTGAATCAGTTACTCCGCCTTACTGTTACATCTCCTGCCTCTGGGCCTTTCCCACTTCTGAGCTGAGACCTTTGGGCTATAGTAGAGTCCAAAAGTTTACCCACTAGGACAAAGCCATCCAGTTTTAGCCCAGTCTAAAGAGCTGCCTTCTGGGTCTAAAATATCTGATCCATTTGTTTTCATGCTTTTCAGGAGAACTGTACGAAGGTCAACCGCTTTGTGAATTCGGATTTTGGGAAATACATAATCAATGTGACCAGAGCAGTTGAGGTGTGCAGTCATCACCTTTGCAAGAATAATGGGAGGTGCATACGGAAGACATGGAAAGCACCTCATTACCTCCATTTGAACCCTGACAGTTACCGCATAGAAGCCTCTGAGGACGGAGAGTTCATAGTGAAGGGAAGAGCATCAGAGGCGGACCTAGCTGGGATGGCGAAGAACTTCCTGTGCCATTGTTATCAGGGATATGAAGGGGCTGATTGTAGAGAAACGAAAGAACCTGATAGCTGCTCTGGGGTCTCCCCTTTCTCTATCTCAGTAATAACACCGTGTCTGCTAGTTCTAGCAGGTTATCAAAGCATTAGGCTATGACACAATTGATTTTTAAAGGAATTGTGTTCTCAAGTAGAGTGTTAGGGAACAGATGAATTCCACAGTTGTTTTTTTAAGGGTTCCTCTGAGAGGTATTGTAAGTCAACGGATGTGGCACAGCGTAAATAGCCACCTATTACTTCATTTGCTGCTCTTCGGTTAGAAGCAAGATCTAAGAGAACAAAGCCATGCACATTCTTTTCTTACTTGAAGATTTAAATTGTATTTCAATCCGATTTCATTCTTTTTCTAATTGTATGCACAGGATGATACATATGAATATTAAGCTTATTGATTTCAAGGAAATTTTCTAGATGGCAGTTTATTTAAGGAACGACTACTAAGTAGTCACGTGGTTCAACAGATGGGGTCACCTCCGTCATGGCTTGGTCAAATAGGTCATCAGACAAGATTAAATTCAGGGTTTCTGTGCCAGCCGGCTTCTCCTGTACCCGTTTCCCTGCTGAGCTTACCGAGGACAGTGCAGCCCAGCTTCACCTGTATCTGCTTCCCTGCTGAACTCATGGAAGACCTGTGGTGTGTCAGCTGTTCCCAACTCACAACAAAGGCCTCTCTCAACTATCATTTTCCTTCACAGTCTGCATATTGCAGAAAAGTTGTCCAGGCTGAGAGTGCGCTGGATCTAAAAGCTCAAGCCATTTTGATAAAATACAGCTGGTGACTTTTGAAAGTGAAATTGTTCTAATGAAAGAGATTTAATAAATGACGCTTAAAAGGTGCTGTTGGAGAGAAAGTCTATAAGAAAAACTAGCTGCTTTTGTCTCCTCTTGCTCCCCATATGAATTTCGAGTAGTAGGTTTGGATTTAGAATCACTTTAAACCTGATTTAAATTATGTTTTTACTATTTCTGTGGTGGTATAAATCTTAGCAAATTTTTTTTGTATTCCCCTTTTTCATCTGAAATTTGATAATATAATTTTCACCTTAGCAAATTATTCTTGGAATTAAATGCAACAACCTACTTTGCACTTAGATTTTCAGTACGTGTAGCTGCCCAGGATAATCTCGTGCTCACCAAAACAATAGAAAAGGTAATGATAAAACAGTCAAGCTACTTCCTTTTGTAGCCAGGGAGCACTTATAACCACTTATGCACTGTGGTGTGGTCTTGAGAGATACTCTCAGGGAACTGGATTTTCTTGTCATAATGATAATTTAACAGGAAGAGAAATGCAAGAAATATATGATGCTGATAAAGAAGGAATGAAAGGTTGGGCAATGGTGGCTCACTCCTTCAATCCCAGCACTCAAGGAGGCAGAGGCACGTGGGTCTCTGTGAGTTCGAAGCTAGCTTGGTCTACAGAGTGAATTCTAGAATAGCCAGAGGTATACAGAGAAACCTTGTCTCCAAAAACCAAAAAATAATGAAAAAGATTGAAATTTGATGTCTCTTTCTTAGGTGGTGCACATCTTTAATCCTGGGAAGGCAGAGGCAGGCAGATCTCTGAGAGTTTGAGGCCAGTGTGGTCTTATAGAGCTAGTTCCAGAACATCTAGGGCTACACAGGAAAATCCAGACTCAAAAACCAAAACTAAGTAAACAAAAGAAAACAAAAAGTTCAATTCAGGATCCTTGCTTGTCAGAGATTAGGGCGCTGAGAAAGTTAATTCTGAAATGTATGATGCAAAGTTTTCATAATACTGTGAATGAGAAGTATGATTACATAATAGATTATTTAAAAATTAAAGACAATGTGATTAGCAATATAGAACGTTTATAAAATTGAAAGGATAACCAAAGAAATTACTAATATACTATACACTGGCAACTTTTGTTGTAGTTTTTCCTAATATTTCTTGTAAAATGACTTTTATATTGTTGTAGTCATAATATATACATATTTTTATAAACTGTGTTCCAATTAACAATGTGAGTGTTTTTTATAATCATTTCATAATCTTCATGCATATTATTTAAAAAGTCTTTTCTCTTCAAGGAGAAGGAGGAAAGGTAATCTAAGCAAGTGATTTAACACTTATTTTTATTTTGAGTTAGAGTCTATGTTAGGTAGTCTGGCCTGAACTTTGTTAAGTAGCTGTGAACTGAAGTGTTCAGAAGAAGCAACACCTATGTCAGAGATTCTTACAAGGCTAGCTGACTAATTAGAACTTCTGGGACTGTAAGGAGCTGGAATGTGGCAGGCCAAGAATTAAAATATATCAGACTTTTTTTGCACCCTTCGTAGTCATTCATTGACTACTTAAATTTTGTGACAATAAAGTATTTTTGGAATGTATGTATGTTGCAGAATGGTGATGCAACCAACCTAAGGCAGAGAAGTCCTGAGGCCTTGAACCTTTTCTTCTGAAGCTCAAATGAGCTACCTTTTCATTTGATTTCAACAGAAAATACTAAGACAAATAGATAATTACTCAATTATTTATCATTTTGCCAACTTAAACAGAAATTTTACTTAAAGTACTATTCTGTAACAAGGAGGGCCCCTTTGTTCTTTCCAGTCACCTGGCTTGATTAGCCCCCAAAATAATCACACAGAAACTGTATTCATTAAAACACTGCTTGGCCATTAGCTCTAACTTCTTATTGGCTAACTCTTACATATTAGTTTAACCCATCTCCCTAAATCTGTGTATTGCCATGTGCCAGTGGCTTACTGTAAACTCTAACCAGTGTCCATCTCAGGCGGGGGAATCCATGGCTTTTCTCGCTCTGCCCTTATTCCCAGCATTCAGTTTTGTCTTCTCTGCCTACCTAAGTTCTGCTATATCAGGTCCAAAGCAGTTTCTTTATTCATTAACCAATGAAAGCAACACATGAACAGAAGAACCTCCTACAACACTATTCTGTCATCATGAACCCTGGAATTATTATTTTTAACTTAATTACAAAAGAACTATTAAGTCAACTGATTGATCAACTAGCAATGTTTATTTTTAGGGAATATTAGAGAAACATCAATTTCCAAGTCTAAGAAACGGCCTGTACAATGTGAATCTGGGGCATCTGATAACACAAAGAAAGGATACAATCCATGATCACTAGGAGAGCATTAGAAGCAGTCAGGAACCAACTTAAAGTTCCTCCCATTAAAATTTATTGCTGATCAAAATAAACAACAACAGACACAGAGACACAAGCAAAATGGAATCTCTTGCTGTCAAAGCCATCTTTGGAAGTTAGTAAAGAAACAGAAGCTATGTGTTGAAATAAATGGAATATATTTGTGTCAATGTAGTTAAAATAATGCCATTAAATAGGTGGATATTTCTGTCCCACCAGTATGTTACCCCCAAAATGCATGGATCCTTCTTGTTAACTTTTTAAAGTTAATTTTTAAAGGTAAGCCAATAGCTTAGGCTCATTTCTAACTAGCTCTTGTAGCTTAAATAACCCATTTCTATTCATCTACATGTTGCCATGTGACTTGTGGATTTTAGTTCTCTCCTTGAATGTCTGTTCCTTCTGTGTGCCCTGGTAACTCAGATCTTCTACTCCCCAAAGTTCTCTGTCTGGCTCTCCTGCTTATATCTTCTGCCTAGCTAATGGCACTTTAGTTTTTTGATAAATCAATCAGAAGATGTCTTGGGAAAGACACATCTTCACCGTTCACAAAAAGATTATTCCAGAACACCATTAAAACAAAAATCCCTTTCATGGCTACATTTGAAGGATGTTAAGGAACCAACTTATTACTCTGAAAAATGGTAATAATGAGAAATAATCAGCCACTTATCCTGCATTTACTATACGATTATACTTAAGGGTAAACAAATAGTGGAGGGAAATAAATGAAGAAGGTATGATAAATTAGGATACAAACATTTTGACATCACCGATTTTAAGTCACTATCCTCTCTCTCTCTCTCTCTCTCTCTCACTCACTCACTCTCTCTCTCTCTTGTCTTTTGTTTTTCAAGACAGGGTTTCTCTGTATAACAGTCCTGGATTTCTTGGAACTCATTCTGTATACCAGGCTGATAGTCACTATTTTTATGTTTGTTATTTAGTGGGTGGAAGTATTGATAGTCAGTGGCTGCTAATGTCCCAAAAGGAAGTTTGCCAAAACATTTTACATCATTTAATTAAAATGGGGACCAACAACCAAGAGTAATCCTTCTCTTGTAAAGTTTTATCAGGCTTCAAAATCTAGCTGGAAAACTAGTTCCCAAACACTTATCTCATTGGAATGACAATTCTATCAAGGAAAAAGAGCCAGGGAAGTCACTGTGAAACAACGTATACAGTATATAAAATAATGTGTACTTTCATAGATTCCTGAATATTAAAAATTATCCTAAGCCTTGAAAAGAAATTCTGTTATAGCATCAAAATTATAAATGTGAAGCATAAAGGTTTAATAATTAGAAAAACATATTTAAATATTGGTAGATATTAGTATTATTTGGTTTATGTGCCAGAGAATTAAATATATCATGATATAGCTGCCTTTATCTTTGCTGGTATGAAGAACATGAACAAATTTGAATGTCATCAAAATCAATAGCTAAACTGGACATTTAATTCTCTCTGAGGCCAAGGGACATTTCTTGCTTGCTTCTAGTATGACTTTATAAGAGTCCCAAATATAGCATTTTGTTTTCTGAGGCAAGAATGTAAAAGCTTGTAGGTCGTCATCAGGAGTTACTGCCCTCTAAACTGCCACACTAAACTGCCTAGTGTCATGATTACCTTGTTGTAACAGCCTAACCAGACAAGCAGTGACCAGATATTTGGCTATGCATTGTGATTGCATCTTTGAAAGTTCTTCTGTAAGAGAATGACATTCAATGAGTAGATGAAAGGATATTGCTTAGAGCAATGTACATGGCCTCTCTTTCCATGCACTGAAGGTCTGAAAGGGCCAGTGTATGAAAGTCTAAAATATTAGAACCCAAAGGTAGAGGAAGGGAGAGTCTAGCTCTAGCTTACATCTGGAACACTGATGCACTCCTGTCTTGAGACTGGAACTCAGACTGGCACTCTTGTCTGAGGTTTTATGTCCTGCCTGCTTCCTGCAATTATAATGTCCCAAAGAAATAACACAGAGGCCTACATTAGTTATAAATTGATTGGCCCACTAGCTCAGTCTTCTTATTAACTCTTACAACTTATATTAGCCCATTATTCCTATCTGTATTAGCTCCGTGGCTCGGTACCTTATTCGGTGGGGCAGTCATATCTTATTTCTTCTGTGGATGGGTCACCATTGCCAATGGAGCTTCCTCTTCCCAGAATTCTCTGTTCTCATAGACCTGCCTCTGCTTCCTATCTGGTTGTTCCACCTATACTTCCTGCCTGGCTACTGGCCAATCAGCATTTATTTAAAATATTATAGACAGAAAATAGACATTTGTCCCACATCATGGAACCGTATGTGCCCTCAGCTCTCCTGGGTCTCTAGTTTGCTTACTACCTCTTGGGGTGTTTCAGTCTCTGTAATGAAACCAATCCATTGTAACAGTGAGCTTAAGTTTCTGCCTCCACCATGACCCTACATATATGTGTGAATCTGTGCATACAAGCATGTATGAATTGTCTATTGGTTATGCTTCTCTGAAGAATGGAGACTATCGGGGGAAAAATCTGCTCTTAAATTTGTGGTTCTCCAAACAGATGAGCATTGGCAAAAATGTGGGGGAACTGTAATCTCTATTCACAGGACTGCAATAAAAATGGTGCTCCTGCTGTGGAAACAAGAAGAGATAATTCTGCAAAATGCTAAAACTAGAACTCCTTTATAACCCAGCAGACACACTTCTCAGTAGTTATCCAAACTGCTATTAAAATTAAGGATAGTGGGACCCTGGACTCAACTTTAACTAACACCAGGAAAAACAAAATTGAAATCAGAATCCAAAAAGATATTAAGCCTCCATGCTTATTGAAGCACTGTTCACAATAGACAATAATAACTTAGCAGGTCACTCAGATGAATACATAAAGCAGATGGAAAACATACTGTATTTGTAAAACAGTACACAAATTATGAGGTATCATTCAATCTCCAAACCTACATGCATTATACTTTAATCTTACCCCCTCATCCACTGCTTTCCTCTGTCTCCTTCCCCAGTCTTGTTGATACCCTTAATCTCCCAAGCAGTGCCCTATTCTGTTTTAATATGATTTCACCATTCCTTCCTATCCCCCCTTTGCATCACTTCCTCCTCTTTCCCAACTTCCTTTCTACTTTCACATTTTATAGGTAAATCGATATTTAAAACTCTGAATTTCTTTAAAAATTAATTCCATTTTTTTTCATCTGCACTGTGAAATTCCACTCAGCCATAAAGAAAACTGAAAGTAGGAGAGTAGCAGTTAAATAAGTTGAATTGAAAACTACTATGCTAAGTGAGGAGACAGACTCACAAATAGAAAAATAAATCACATTCTCTCATTTTCCTGTCGGCAGATACTTGTTCATTCCTGGCTGCCCAGACTTGAAATAACCACACTGAAACTAATTATTTGAAATATTGTTTGGCCAAAAGCTTAAGCATATTTCTAGCTAGCTCTTATATCCTAAACTAACCCATCTCCATTAACTAATCTGTGCATCATCATGAGGTGTGGCCTACCAGCAAGGTTCCAACTAACAGCTAGCGTTTTTCTCCTCTGGTGGCTCAATGGCATCTCCTTCACTCTGCCTACTCTCTCTCTACATCTCTGTTCAGATGGCCAAAGCACTTTCTTTATTCATTAACCAATAAAAACAACACATACACAGAAGGACTTCCCACATTATTTTCCATTTTTTGTTGAAATAAAAAGGAAGGTTTTAACTTTAACATAATAAAATTACATCTAACAAAACAGTTATCATGCAAGAATTATAGTTACAATATTTAGTCTATTTATATTTGACAAATTAAAGAAAACACTATCATTTATCCTATCTTTATGAGTCTAAAGTTTAATATCTAATCCTAATCTATCTTTCTTTTTTGTTTTTTCAAGACAGGGTTTCTTTGTAGCTTTGGTGCTTGTCCTGGAACTAGCTCTTCTAGATCAGGCTGGCATCAAACTCACAGAGATATGCCTGCCTCTGCCTCCCGAGTGCTGGGATTAAAGGTGTGTGCCACTATCACCTGGCTCTAATCTAGCTTTTATAATTATAAAACTGTCTTTCTTCAATTCCATTAAGGACTCCAGAAGGATATAATATTACCTAAGTAAACAGGAAGTACATTGTAAGCTACTTCCAAACCTCTAGATTTGGCAGACATATCGCTGACTGGACAGTCACTCAAAGTTCTTAGGTAATATTGGGGTATCCATCTTAAGCCTACAGGCCCATAGTATCTGGAAGACTTTTCCAAGAAGCAGGAAATTTCAAAGACAGTTCTGCCTATATTGGCAATTTGTCATTCACTTACTTCTGTGTACTGCAGAATGGCTGGCAGACTCTTTCTTGAAGCAGGAATGCTAAAGAACTGTCTCACCTTTATGCAAGTTCAGCAGTTATTTTTTCTGTGGGTTCTGCATGTCCAGTTCATTTAGCATAACATCAAGCAGTCCAGACAAGAACAGTTTCTTGCCCAAATGACTAAAAAACTCAATAAGGAGTCTCTTCAATGCCCAGCTTACTCTTGAAATAATTGGTGCTACCAGGAGCAGCTATGTCTCATTGTCATGAAAAGTCCTAATTTCTTAAAACATTTTAGATGTAATATTCTGTGTGTCTTTGAAAGGTTTGAAGATTATCTACCTAACTAAAATATATCGATATATATCTAGAAAACCTCACTAACTTGACTATAAGCTTGACCATTATATGTGACTATCTAATAACCCATATTTCTTAATTATACATTACATTTTTAAATGAGCTACACAAACACAATACCTTAATCAGGAGCAGAATTATACATGTAACAAAATTGACCTACATTTGTATCAGTAAACCAAGATCCATACTAATGAAATGTATAATCTGTTGTTGGAGGCTGCTCCTTTGTTTCTGGCTGCCCAGACTCGAAATAACTACACAGAAACTATATTATTTGTCATATTGTTTGGCCAGTAGCTTAAGCATATATCTAGCTAGCTCTTATATCCTAAACTAACCCATCTCCATTAATCTGTGCATCACCATGAGGTTGTGGCCTACCAGCAGGTTCCAGCTGGCTACTCACATCTTTCTCCTATGCTACAAGGCATCACCCTGACTCTGCCTACTATCTTCTACATCTCAGTTTGGATTTTCCACCTGGCTTTACTCTACCCTATCACAGGCCAAAGCAGCTTCTTCATTCATTAACCAATAAAAGCAACACATATCCAGAAGGACTTTCCACAACATTTTCAGATGCAGTATAGATGTAGGTCAAAAAACTTGAAAGGAGATAAGGTGAGGAAAAGTGTGTGTGTGTGTGTGTGTGTGTGTGTGTGTGAGAGAGAGAGAGAGAGA
>LOEQ01010435.1:14474-32288 GCA_001685075.1 Bramus lutescens | reverse complement strand
GGCTCGCGGCTGGGCTGCTCTGAGAGATTTTTAAACATTTTTAAAATTGGTGCCATGACTCAGACACTTAGGTTACTTCAAATTCCATGTTCCAATGAAGTAACAATTTCATGAAGTTCTTATAGTAATAGAACAAAGAAAGTTATAACCAAGGCATGCTCCAGATACATTGGTGAGAACACCAGGCAGGAAGGGAGACCTCTGCTCATGAACCCCTGAAGATATCTTTAGCTTTGCACGTTGGTAGCAGCCAACAATCTATTCACACATTCCAAAGGATGCACCCAGCAGTCCCTTGGACGTCTGGTCACATACAAGAGGTGGACAATAGATGCTATTCAAGGGGCCGCGATAGTCAAGCTGGCCTAGGTCTGCAAGCTTTCTCACCTCTCCAGGACCACTGACGTCGCCCTCAGGGATCAGCCTTTGCTGGCTGGACAGCTTCCTTCTGCTCAGAGGAGTGAAGTTGTAGCCATGTGGCCTGCTGTACTTTCCTGATACTTCTCAAATACAGCTGAGAGTTTGGTTCCGAAGCTGCTCTTAGTTCTTACAATGATATTTTAGGTACCGGCAAAGTGGAATTTTCAATCAAAGTCATTGTTCTTTGAGGCACCCCCGCCTTTCAGCCAGTCCCCACAGACCAGCCAAGGGCCCAGACATTGTCACATGCTGCTTGGCCTGCCTCACCTCATACACCTTCCTTTCTAGCTACTGCAAGAGAGAATTTCCTCTGTGTTCAGTCACACAGGCATGCCTAAATGAGAAGACATACCTTCTAACAGAATCAGTTCCTCAGCAGGAGAATGGAAAGCTCCTGTGTGAGCTTGCATTGAGATGCATATTTGCATATGC
Organism: Bramus lutescens; assembly: GCA_001685075.1. Classification (NCBI taxonomy): domain Eukaryota; kingdom Metazoa; phylum Chordata; class Mammalia; order Rodentia; family Cricetidae; genus Bramus; species Bramus lutescens. The sequence continues at coordinate 31,436 of LOEQ01010435.1, read as the reverse complement.
TAATTACCCAGAGAGCTCCAGTGCACTGAGGTGTTAGGGATATGAGGCCAGAGCTCCAAGAGTTTTGCTGCCTGAGAAAGGGAATGGGCATGCAGATGGCATCAGTGCAAGCAACTGGGGTAAAATCTATTTTTAATGTCATTTTTCAAATCCACTTGGACTAAATAAGTCATGTTAGATTAACCAGATAACTTTCTCTGGGGTTTGTTGTGACTAGATTTCTTTATCAAAAGTAATGTTTCTGTTTTCTTTTTTTTAATGGGGGGTTTGTTTCTGTGTCATTTACAGCTTAGAAAGACTGATTCACTCAGGTCCCTGAGTTCTGTGAATACAGAAATATGTTTCCTTCCCATTGCTAAGTTGCTGTGTGATGACCTTATAATAAAGGACAGATTATCGAGAGAAAGGCACATACATGTATTAAGTTTTGAATGGCATTGGGCCCTATATAAAGAAAAAGAGAGAGGGAAATCCATATCTGTATACTAGATGCAGTGAAAACAGGGTGATTGTGGAGAAGAATAATTAAAGGTGACAGGATCAGCTTCATGACAGTGAGCTGGGGGTAACTCTGTAAGGCCTGTCCATATTCTTCCTCTTGTCCTACTAGCCAGGCCCCAGTCATTTTATAACACTCTTCCATTTTGGATGAACTTTGACCATTTCTGAAACTACAGTAATCTGATATGAACTAAAGTCATTTGTATTTCTAGATTCTTGCTCTTCCTATGCTCAGCTGACTCGGAGACAGCCTGATGCAAGCCCATGCTATAGATGCGGTGTAGAACCTCTGCCATTTCTTAGAACCTGTAAGTGACCCCCCAGTCTGCCACATGGAGAAGTCTCCTTGGAGACCGGCCATTCTGCTGTTGAAGGCATTGGTAATTCTTCTGACAAATGTCTTACCCAAAAGGACAATACATCTGAGAGCACCCCTTGAGCCTCAGTGCCCCTGTGTCTTCAAAGAGAACAGACAGAGGTGTGGCACTCTCTTACATGAGCATCTTATTTGAACAGTGTATGGACCCATCTTCTTGGCCCACTAAATGGAGGGTGAAGGCCTTGTAGCTCTTCTTCATTTTGGTGTCTGTCTCCTTTCCTTTTTGAATCAGATTCCCCCATGACTCTGTGAAGGCACTGTCATATTTTTCCTTCTCTTATGGTGATAACATACTCCTGTTGTAGGAGGCTGCTTGTTTGTTCCCAGCCTCTCAGCCCCAAAATAACCACACAGAGACTGTATTAATTAAATCACTGCTTGGTCCATTAGCTCTAGCTTCTTATTGGATAACTCTTACATCTTAAATTAACCCATCTCCATTAATCTGTGTATCGTCATGTGGCTGCAGCTTACCAGCAAGGTTCCAGCATGCTTGTTCCTGGCAGCGACTACATGGTGTCCTCTGATGCCCCTTCTTTCTTCCAGAATTCACTTTAGTTTTCCCTGCCTACCTCTATTCTGCCCTGCCAGGCCCAAGATAGATTCTTTATTAACCAATAGTATTCACAGCATACAAAGGGGAAACCCACATCACCTCCCCTTTTCTGTCTAAATGAAAAGGAAGGTTTTAATTTTAACATAGTATAATTAAATATAGCAAAGCAGGTATCAAGCAAAAATTATAGTTACAACATTTATATCTACTTTATCTTTTATCATAACTAAGGAAAACTATAACTATCTATTCAACTGCTTCAAAGATTCCAGAAGGATATAATATTACCTACGTTAACAGGAAATACATTGTAAGCAACTTCCAAAACTCTAGAATTGACAGAGATATCTTGTTGCATGGACAGCCACCCAAAGTTCTTAGTAATATTGTGGGCCCCCATATTTAGCCTACTGGCCCATAGTATTTAGCAAACTTTTCCATGAAGCAGGAAATGATGTGGTGTTCCCCCCTGTATGCTGTGATTACTGTTGATTAATAAAGAAACTGCCTTGGATCTATAGCAGGGCAGAACAAAGCTAGGCAGGGAAAACTAAAGTGAATGCTAGAAGAAAGAAGGCAGAGTCAAAGAGAAGCCATGGAGCCACCACCAGAGACAGATGTGCTAAAACTTTGCTGGTAGGCCACAAGCTCTGGGTGATGCACAAATTAATGGAGATTGGCTCAATTAAGATGTAAYAGTTAGCCAATAAGAAGCTAGAACTAATGGACCAAGCAGTGATTTAATTAATACAGTTTCTGTGTGGTTATTTTAGGAGTTTGGGCAGCTGGGTGGTCGGGAAACAAACAAGCGGCCTCTAACAACAAGGAAAATTCAAAGACAGTTCCACCTATATCAGCAGTTTATTAGTCACATTCTTCTGTGTCCTGTAGAATGTCTGGCAGACTCTTTCATGAAGCAGGAGCCCCACAAGATCGTCTTACTTTTAAGCAAGTTAAGCAGTCATTTCTCTGTGGGTCCTGCATGTCCAGTTTATATAGCTTAACATCAAGCAGTCCAGGCAAGAGCAGTTTCTTGTCAGAAGGGCTAGCAAACTCCATAAGGAGCCTCTTCGGTGCCCATCTTCCTCTTGAAGTTGCCAAAAGCATATGTGTTTCATGGTTCTGAAAAGTCCCATTCAAGTGCTTTGTAGCCGAACCTCCCAAAAGAGTAAGAGCTGTTTGTGCTGGCAAACCAGGAAGCTGCTGTTTTTTAAAGAAGCCACACAGTTTTTAGTGTGCCTCTCTTAAAGCAGCCACCGTGCCCTTGCTTGCAGTGAGCCCATCTAGAAAAGAAAATTGTGGCTACCATGAAACTGTGCTAAACTCTGTTCTTTTTTGTCTAGAATTCCTTTTCAAGCTCTCTCAGGTTTTAGATGGATTTAGTTGGCCACGTTGGTATGCCAATTTGTTGTAGTAGGCCGCTTGTTTGTTCCCGGCTTCTCAGCCCCTAAATAATCACACAGAAATTGTATTAATTACAACACTGTTTGGCCTCTTAGCTTATGCACATTTCTAGCTCACTCTTATCTCTTAAATTAACCCATTTCTATTATTTTATATTTTGCCCTGAGGTTCATGGCAGACCGACAAGGTTCCGAGTGACAGCTTGCATTTTTCTCCTCTGGCGGCTCCACAGCGTCTCTCTGCCTCTGCCTCCTTTCTCCCAGCACTCAGTTTAGTTTCCCTGTCTACCTCTATTCTGCCCTGCCAGGCCCAAGACAGATTCTTTTTTAATTAACCAATAAAAGCAACACATATACAGAAGGACCTCCCACACCATACTCTGGTACAACATTTCAAGGGAGAAGGGGGCTCTACTCCAATGTGTTGTTTAGGAGTACGTCCCATTCTGACATGGACAACAAAATGGCAAGAGTTTGAAGCAGCTGCTTACATTGACTCCATAGTTGGCAAGCAGAGAATGATGACTACACACTACGACACAGCTCATTTTCTCCATTTATACAGTTACGAATCTTCTGTCAGAGGGACCACTTGTCCACAGATGGGTCTTTCTACATCAATTAGTCCAGTCAAGGAAGCCCTCCACAGGCAAGCCCAGAGGCCCCTCTTCCTGGTGAGTCTGCATCCTGTCAAGGTGACAGTTAACCCTCACCATCACAGGCATGGTAGTCACTCACAAGAGTATTTTCCTAACTTACCTCATCCCTCTACAAGGCTGGAACCAAAGAGAATTCAGCAGAATTCAGCAGATATTTGCAAGCTGGTTTTGATGGAAAAACCAAACAAAACATTGGCTCCTTACACAAGGTAACTAAAAACAGGATGAAAGTTTTTGTGCCTCTACCTTTATCTGTGTCTGTACTTTGGCTGAAAACACAGAAATAAGTCTTTGACTTAACCTCTCTTCCTGAATCATTTGATGTTAGCACAGATTGTTCCCTCCCATGAAGACAATTATCTTTGAGGCTAAACCCTCAACAATTAACAGATTAGTAACTAATGACTTAGTGAACCACCTTTTAGGCCAGCACACCTTCAGGACAACAGAGGAACTAGAGCTAAGACATCTGAGTAATGGTTGTGAGGACTGTGCCTTCACTAGAATTGCTTCATTATGTAAAGTTTATGCCTTCCAATTAAATCTTAACCTCAAAGATAGATCTCACTGGACCCCTTTATTTGTTCTAACAAAACCAGCATTGAATAACTGTCCTTCCCTGCTGTCCCCGTGTCTTTAGTTGGTATGTTGGGAGGTGAGCTGCATCCTCTGTGGCTGTCAGAACCTATACTTTTGTCTTAAGAACTCTGGGAGCATCTTTGTTGAGTTGTTATGCCATTAGAAGCTCACTAAGTAGACCAGACAGGCCTGGGGGCTTGCAATAATCTCCCTCATTTCCTGAGTGCTAGGAACCTAGGCAGATCACTGTGCCCACCTATGGGTTCTGGTCTGAAGGGCATTTGCAGGGCATTATCCACTGAGCCTCTACTCCAACACCTGACTATAAGGTTTTTAATGCTTTATATTCAAAGCAATTAGATTTTCTAGAATGTTGGTTTACTTGTAGTTAAGTTTCAAACTTAATTTTAAAAGATAAGCATTTAATGATTTGTGTTTCCTACTAACTATTGTTGAGATTTTAACAGAATCAGGCTAATTTAAATTTCTATTTAGGCCAAAATCTTTTCACAACTGTTTTATTTTTGGTTGTGAGCCTAGCCTTTGACAGCTGAGCCATCTCTCCAGCCCTTCAGCAGCTATTTTATGACTCTAAGTAAACATGGCTGTCACATGTATGAGGTATACTTACAGACCAGGAGATAAGTCTATGCATGATCCTCATATTATTTTCAAATACACGTAAAAGATGTTTCAAGTTGTACACTTCCTTTTTTAAGAGACAGACTTTCACTGTGCTTATCGTCCTACCTCTCCTCTGTAGACCAGGCTTGCCTTGAATTCACAGAGATCCGCCTGCGGCTGCCTCCCAGTGTATGGCTTAAAGGTGTACACCATCCATCTGGAAGAAAAAAAATGTTCTAAAATTTTTTTTTGAGACAGGGTCTCATATAGCCTAGGCTAGCCTAGAACTCACTATCTAGCCAAAGATGACCTTAAACTCCGGATACTTCTACTTTTATTTGCCCCGTGCACGTGCCGACACACCGGAAAGGACAGGATTCAGTGCTCCAGTGTAAAGTAAGAACTTAACTAAAAGTAGGCCAGTGCCCTAAGAAAGGCCGAGTTCTTTGATCAAATGTTATGGTCAGACATAGTGGAGCATGCCTGCAGCCCCAGCACTCAGGAGGCAGTTACAGGAGGATCACTGCAGGTTTGGACTTTCTTCGAAATATTGTTCCACTCCCAGTGACATTTGCAACAAGGAATAGACTTAGCAGACCAGATTTTGTTTTATTAAGGTAATTGTTTAAGGGAGTACAGACGTGGCTCAGTAGTTAAGATCACTGACTCTTCTTCTGAGGACCTGGGTTCAATGCCCCGCACCCACATGGCAGCTCACAGCTGTTTGCAACTCCAGCTCTGGGGGATCTGACACCTTCACACCAATTCACAGAAAATAAAGTTAAATATTTTTAAAAGATAATTGTTTATATTTTCTGCTGGTTTTGCTAGGCTTTGGAGTACTGAGGAAACTGAGTTTAACAAAGTCTGGGTTTATTTAAGTACCTGCTTATGATAAAGCCTCTTGGGCGACCACTTTATGCACACTGCTATTTTAGTTTATGACATCCAAACCTTTCTGATCTGTGACTAAATACGCACAGAGCTGTTGTCTAAACTCCATTTAAACATTGTGAAAATACTTGCAGAGTCAAGGCTCATGTGTTTAATGCATATAAAGTGACCCACAGGATTCTTTGTCATACAGTGTATATTGATTCTGGACTTGTGACACAAAATGACTACTAAAGCTCTTTTAACGTTTCTACTATTTATTATATAATTGATACAATTCACATGAACTTGCTGTTTAGGCAAAGCTCCTATTTGAATCTGTTTTATATTTGTTTATCTGACCCAAATAAGCATGTTGTTGTTGTATGTCTGAAACTCACATGAACGACAGAAAATGAGTCTATTTGTATGCATTGTCCCCAAAATTTTTAAGTAGCCTAGATTTTTATATTTGACAATGCAGTGAGCATATTACTTTACCTATGTAAAGATTCTAAATTTTGCTCTGAAAGTAGAATCTTCATCTGGGGAGCTGGCTCAGTGCAAGAGTACCTGCTGCACACACATGCGGGCCTGAGTTCAAATCCTCCTCGGGCTTCTGATTGTGCCTGCGCACTGGTGGGCTTGTATGGATCTGGATGGAGACTGATGTTTTGAGCATCTCATGGGTGGAGCTGGCAAGGAGTCCATGTGCTCTTCGTTGGCTCAACTGGAAAGCTACTCATCCATTCACAGGGAAGGAAGACATGTGCTATGTGATTACCTCATGACTTCCCCCGCTGCCTGTTTTAGGAATAGAATGGGAATAGAGGCTGACTTAGTGTCTGTGTGAAGGACTTCTAAGTAGCTGTGCGCTTGTTGCTGTGGGGTGTTTGTGTGCTCAGGGAATCTATGTTCCTCAAGTACATACGTCTTCAAGAGTACAAAGCTTAGGAGAACATTTTGCCTACTTGGTGTTCTCTAAGCTGACATAGTGGTATTTTTCCTTCCCAGCTTGTGATCCCTTGTTTCTATTTAGGTAATGACTACCACCTTTAAGAAAAAATTTTCACACAGGCCCTGGACATCACTCCAAGTGGTGGCTCTTTGGTGAGCAGAAGGTATAGAGTGCACTTGTAGACAAGGTCTATCTTTTCAAGTTATTTTTTATCACATTTGTTTCCTTTCATTTGTATACAGACCACTTTGTAACATGAACCACCTTGCAGAACAGAGCTGAGGTAGCACTGGATTAATGTTAGGCAAGACCACACCTTGACTAAAACTGCTTAGCTCTGTGTATCTCTGTGTGGTGGTTTGAATGAGATGACTTCCATTGGCTTTTACATTGCTTGATTGACAGTTGGTAGAACTGTTTGGGAAACATTAGGAGGTATGACCTTGTTGGAGGAAGTGTGCCGCTGGGGTGGGCTTTAAGGTTTCAGAATCCCAGACGCTGTCCAGATAGCAGGCTCCACCCCCGCCTTGTATTTGTGGATCAGTTGCAAGCTCTCAGCTACTGATCCATTGCCCTGCCTGCTGCCATGTTTTCCAACATGATGTTCACGGGCTCTAATCCCGTAGAACTGTGAACCCCAAATTAAACGTTTTCTATTATAAGTTGCCTTGGTCATGGGATTTTGTCATGGCAACAGGAAATGACTAAGACATAGCTCTGTCTCTTTGTTTAAACCTAAGCTTGTCAGTTCCCTGAAGACGGAGTTGACGTCACTGGACCGCCATATCCGTTCCTTTTTCCAGTGTGGAATAAATGTCCTCTCTCTGCTTTTCACCATTACTTGTCTCTTTCACTGGTGTGCTGGGCGCAGGCTGAGCCTACCTAACCCGTGGTCGCTGGGACTTTTACTGCAAAACTCTGGTGACAGTGTTGTAATCTAAGAGAATATGATTTGCGCCCCATTGACACAAACATCAAAATTCCTAGGCTGCAGCGGAGAACCATTTGCTCACAGCTCCACGGGTTCATTCGATGGCTAAAAATATGCTGCTTCCAAACAGAGTCCTAACCAAAATAAATTCTTCCCTTCCTGAATCAAATGCTGCTACATCTGTTCAGCAAGGTCAATCTGTGAATACAATTTGGAAACAGGAATAAAAATAAGAATGCCTATGTTCACTCATACGGACTAATTACTAGAGCCCTTTCATTTTCTGAATTTTCTCTTTCTGGACTCTGAGTGTGTGAACACCCCCACCCTGACACACACTTTGAGGATGTTACGTTTCCCATGTTTTTGTCCTTTTTCTGCTTTGCATCTGAAAGTGTTTAAAATACTAAGAGAGGAGGCTCACAGTGAAGATGTTCCTTCCTGATCCACTGGCTACCTGGTAGTGTTTTGGAGGCTGGATTTGAGCCTACCTCTCTTTTATTCTCAATGTTTAGCACACCCCAAGACAGTGATGTCCAAACCTGCCCCACCCAGGTCCCTGGGTTGAGGGAGCATGTGTAGAGTGAAGGGGGTGGCAGGCTTGAGCATGTCCTGTTTTTTGTTTTTGAGGTACTGGGAAGCAAATCTAATGCCTCATATACACTGAGAAAGCTCCCCCCCCCCGAACTCCACCCCAGCTCACTAGTTTAAAATGATTCTCTCTAGAAAGATGGATGGGCTTGGAGACAGACAATTCTAGTGGTGAAGTCTGTGAACTCTGGTGACATTCCTTTATCTTCTTTCTTATGGCATGAGTTTAGGACTGTTGTTTGGCTTGATGTTGACCTCAGAGCTTCTTGTATGCTGGCCAAATGAATGACCATTGAAAAACACTCTAGCTTCTGCTGTGAGTTTAGTTAGGAAAACACAGAGAGGAGACATGGCAATCCATTTGGTCAGTGTGTCTTTTAGCACAGAGAGGAGACATGGCAATCCATTTGATCAGTGTGTCTTTTAGCACAGAGAGGAGACATGGCAATCCACTTGGTCAGTGTGTCTTTTAGCACAGAGAGGAGACATGGCAATCCATTTGGTCAGTGTGTCTTTTAGCACAGAGAGGAGACATGGCAATCCATTTGGTCAGTGTGTCTTTTAGCAGATAAGTGAGATGGTTAGTGTTAATTGTAACTATGAATAGACTCGCCGTTTGGTAATAACACTAAAAACACTCCTAAAAAGGATTAAGCTGTCCTAGAAAATAGATTATTCTCTCTCCTGCAGATAATCTACTTACGGCTTATTTCAAGGCCTGCATGAATTGTCCATTGATTTTTTTTCCTCAAACTTTTTCAGGATGTGTTTCCTTTCTTATTGTGTATAAAGCAGTTAACTATTCAGAGCCCTTAAACAAACAAATGCTCCAAATGTAAAGTGGATAGAACAAAGTCTATCACCTCACTTACACCCAACAAACACTTCTGTGGTGCTGGGAACAGACTTGAGAACCTTGTACCAGCTCAATCCCACAAGCTGCACTCTAGGTCAGTAATAGAATTATAGTCTGAAGGATTCATATCCCAACAGCCTGCCATGCTCACTCATCTTATTTTTCAGGAGAAAACTTGAGGTCCAAAGAAGCAAATGACTTGCTGAAAATTTCTGATATGTTCCTAGTGTTCATTTGGAGCACAGTTCCAGCACGCCTGGGGGAGCTGTCTTCTTGTACTTAGGAAAGGGTGAAGCAAGATTGCTTTGCTTCTCAACAACCAAGCAGTTGGCTTCTTTTTTTGTTGTCTCTTTTCAATGAGACTATGATGCCCTCCTCACATTGCCACTTTCCCAGGAACCAGAATAAAATAAATTTAACAGTGTGGCAATTTGAATGTAATTGGCCCACATACGCTATTAGAGTGGCACTATTAGAAGATGTGGTTTTGTTGCAGGAAGTGTGGCCTCTTTGGAAGCAGTATGCCACTGTGGGGGTAGACTTTGTGGTCTCATATATGCTCAAGCCACAACCAGTATCTCAGATCACTTCCTATTGCTTCAGGATCAAGATGTAGCTCCTTCTCCACTCTCAGCTCCTTGTCCAGCACCATGGCTGCCTACATGCTGCCATGTCCTGCCATGATGATAATGGACTACACCTCTAAAACTGCAAGCCACCTGTCTTAGTTAGGGTTTCTATTACTGAGAAAAGACACCACAACCATGGCCACTCTGATAAAGGAAAACATTTAACTGAGGCGGTGGCCTACAGTTCAGAGGTTCAGTCCATTATCATCATGGCAGGGAGCATGTAGCATGCAGGCAGACATGGTGTTAGAGAGGTAGCTGAGACTCCTACATCTTTCAGGCAACAGGAAATGAACTGAGACACTGGGAAGTATCTTGAGCATAGGAAACCTCAAAGCCCATCCCACAGTGATGCACTTCTTCCAACAATGCCATATGTACTCCGCAGTCACACCTCCTAATAGTACCACTCCCTATGAGTTTATGGAGGCCAATTACATTTAAACCACCACACTACCCAATTAAATGTTTTCCTTTATAAGAGTTGCTGTGGTCATGGCTCTCTTTAAAGCAATAGAAACTATAACTAAGACAACAATAAATTTCATTTGAAACTCTTAAATCACACCTATTTGAGTGTGTATGCTATGTGTGTGCGTGCATGCGTGCATCTCTCTCTCTCTCTCTCTCTCTCTCTCTCTCTGTGTGTGTGTACATGACACAATGAGTATTTGGAAGTCAGAGGATAATTTGCGTGGGCTGGTTCTCTCTGGAAATTAAATTCAGGTCATCAGGCTTGCAGCAAGAACATTTACACACTACGCCATCTCACCAGACCTAAATGTAAAGTCTATTTATTATTATTACGTGGATGTCTGATATGTGAGTGTGTATGAGTGGGACATATGCATGCCACAGAGCTCATGTGGAGGTCAGAAGTCCTGGAGTCAATTCTTTCCTTCTACCTTATTGAGGTAGGATCGCTCTTGTTTCTTCCATGCTGCAGACTCTAAACCCGAGACCTTCCAAGAGTCCCCAGTCTCTCTCTCCCATCTTACCCTGAGAGTACTGGGACTAACGATGCTTGTCATTACATCTGGCTTTTATATACACATACATTAGTATATAAAATAATATATTATATTATTGATTCTTTGAGAATTTCATGTAATATATTTGATAACAGCCATCCCCACCCTTCCCATAATTTCCCCCAGACACACCTCCACCTCCTTACCAACCCTATATCAGCCACATTTCTTTTGTTGTAATAAAAAGCTGACGAAAGGCAACTTAAGAAAGGGTTTATTTCAAGGCTAATGTTTTAGAGGGGCAATCCATCATGTAGACCCTATGGTAGGGCATTAGTGGAGAGCTGAGAGATCACATCGTCATGAGCAAACATAAAGCAAAGGAAGGAAACCAGAAGTGAGGTGAGACACAAACTCCCCAAACCTACCTGCTGTGACATACTTCCTCCAGTGTGGTCATACTTCCTAGACCTCCTCCAACAGCACCACATACTGGGGATCAAGGGGTTAAACACCTGAGCTGTGAGGAAATGTTCCTCATTTGTACCTTTATACCACTATAATCCCCCAATTTCCTAAACTTTCATTTTCCTTTAATAACCCATCACGGCCAGTTTGTGGTATTCATATACATGTGGGGACATCCACTGGAGTATGCTTGACCTTCAGGATCCACTCTTAAAGAAAAATGGCTCTACCTCACCCAGAGCTTACCAGCTGTGCACAGCTCCTCAGTTAGGGGTGAAGGCTCGTGAAGCCCTCCCCTCTCCATGCTATAACATGCAGACATCCATAGTCACCCTGAGTTCATGAGTATGGAAGCCTTGTTGTGTCCAGAAGATGTGATTTTACTATGACCTTCCATAATCTCCAACTATTACTATCTTTCCACCCTTCTTCATGATAGTCCTTGAGCTTTGTGTGTGGGGTTGTGATATAGATGTAAACTTATTCTCTGCACTTTGGCCAGTTCCAGTTGTTTCTATTCTAACCACGATCCACTGCACAAAGATACTTCTCTGAAGGAGTCTGAGAGCTGAGCTATATGTATATGTATATATATATACATATATATAATCAGTATAAAATACGAGTTTAGAGAGCAGTTTGATCCTGTGTCCACTTAAGAAAATAACAGTAGTTGATTTGCCCCTGCAGCCTGTGAACTTCCCAACTATGGGTTGTTGGCCAGATTTACAGAATCAGTTATGTGTTTCTTCTCTTGATCTAAAATCTAACCAAAAAGTAGTTGGTTATCCCCATAATTATCATAACACTCTTTTACCCATGAACACACCTTGTCAAGCTGGTCATTACTGTAGTTCTCAGGGCTCACAGCTCAATAAGACGGTTGATGACATTTTCCTCCCTGACCCCCAGCAGCTTACAGAGCATTCTCCAGTACTATGGAAGCCAGTGGCTAGCTAGCAGGGAGGAAGTTTCCTGGTCAGTACGAATTTGATTTCTTCATGTCCTGTAACCAATGTGTGTGGAGGGTTTTTGTTTGTTTGCTTGCTTGTTTTGTTTTGTGTTTTTAAGATAAGGTTTCTCTGGGTAGTCCTGACTCTCCTGGAACTCACTTTGTAGACAAAGCTCAGCTTGAATTTACAGAGATTTGCCAGCTCCTGCCTCCCAAGTGCTGGGGTTAAAGGCATGAGCCACTACCACCTGACATGTGTGTGCTGTCTTTAGCAGATGCCAATAACCTGTATTACTCTGGGTTTCTTTGGGACAACTCTGGGTTTTTTATTTGGCAACTAAGGATTTTGGTAAAAACATTATCCCCAGGTACGGTCATCAATTATCTTTTATATGTATACACCCGTGTGTGTGCATACACATGCATGCGTGTGCGTGCGTGCGCGCACACACACACACACACACACACACACACACACAGCTTTGTAAAATGGTAGGCTCTTTTCACCTTAGCTTTTCCCCATAGATTCCAGGAACTAAGCCATCCTGTGAGCCCCCAGTCAATTCAGTTTTAAAATGTCTTTAAAAAGAAAATAGCTTATTCTGTGGTCATCTTTAGATGTGCAGTATTGTATTGCATATTTCCCCCAAAGAGTTCAAACAGCCTAGAAACTAGAGCAAGTACTTGGCCTTGAGCAGAACACCCCTCTTCATCAGAGGCAGGTGGGAAGTGTCCTCCACTGGACCAGCTACTCCTTCTTTGTAATTTGAGTTCTCCTTCGGTCAGGCTAGATCAGAAACGGGCTGACAGCAGGGCTTGCTTTTAACCCAGGAAAAAGCAGTCAGTCCTCTCTGGCTGGAGTGTGTGAAACATGGCCAACACAACACAGAACAGCCCCATCACTTCCATTTCAGTGTTTTATGACTCCATTGCCAGCCTCCACCTAGTCCCACACACATGCATGCTTGCATTTGTAGTTAGAGGGTAGAAGGGGTAGAGAGGCAAGCTCCACAGACTGCACTATTGAGGGCTTGGAGTCTCTGATGTGGTTCATGCCAATGCACCCCAAATCCAAGGCACTAGAACCCAGTCTTTGGCTTCTCCTCCTCACCCAACATCTCTGGAAGACTTCCACTTACTGACCAGGTCCCAACTCCTTCCTTAGCTCAGAAGGAGAACATCAACAGTCAAGGTTACAATCCTCAGAGATCTATAGTCTCCTCGGTATTTGGAATGAATCAAAGTCTTTCTACCTCCTCTGGGGAGCTCCATGAACTGACGGACCTGCACTGCTTTCAACCTTGGTTCTTTTTGCAGTGGGCAGCAGTCGACGGAGAGAAACATAATTGGTTAGAGTGGTGAGGGAAAGAGACTGTGTCAGTCCTAAATGGGATGTCTGTATTAACTCTGCTACCACCAAGACTCGGGGGATATCATGGGAGGAGGCAGAAAGATGTAAAGAGGATGAGGAGGAATCCTGGGAATTGCAATCATCTGGACACGATGTGACCACTGAGGTCACGTACTCACAACAGCTGCCTGTTACCTGCACCAGACCTAAGACCAAGTCAGCCAGGTTCTCAGCATCGCTGGAGGAGATGATCCTCAGGCCCCACTCCTATTGAGGCACTCCTGGCAACGGAGAGTAGCGGGGAGGGACCATCGTTCTTTGTGGAGGATGTGACCACTGGCAGGTTTTCCATGCTCTACTGGCTCCACACCCATGAATGTATGGTTAGCACTAACTGGACTTAGTGGGTCATCAAAGATAATTCTAAATGACATGAAAAAAAGCTAGGAGGGTATCGTGGTGGGATGAATATATGGGGAAGTTGAAGGGGTGAAATGGGATGTAAATATGATCATAATTCATTATATACATTTAGGAAATTCTCAAAACTAAGTAAGAAAATTTAAATCCATATAATAAACATTGTACATTAGTTTAAAAATTACAAAGGTGGGCTGATGAGATGGCTCATTGAATAAAGGTACTTGCTGTTAAAACTGAATGCCATGAGTTTGGTCCCTGAGCCCCATGTAAAGGTGAAAGGAGAGAACCAATTCATGCGAGTTGTCTTTGACGTCCAAATGTGAATGTAGAACTCACTTCCCTTGTCACACAAATAAATAAATAAATATTTTTTTTAAGTTTTTTTCCCCCTTAAAGGAAACATTTCCCACCAAGAAACTGGCACACAAGTCAAAAGCTCTCTGGAGAGGGGCCAGTACCTTTCTTCCCCCCCAGAAAACCAATTCCAAGGGAACACATGGATAATAACATGGGACATGGCAATGCTCAGTAACCACTTGCAAAGGGTGCTGGATAAGGGAGCTTACAGTCATTTTACTGACGAGGGCTAGGGTCAGAGGTCAGTGGTAGAGTGCTCATCTAGCATTCAGGAAGCCCCAGCACTATTTAAAAAAAAAAACCAAGCAAACAAAACTCTGTTGGAGTGTCTTTCTGGAGAGTCTAAGTTGCCCAGGGATCCTCCTATCCTTGGCAGAGACCTGACTGCTTCCCTGAACACCCAAGCCAGGCAGCAGGGGTCCTATCCCCTGAAGAATCTGAGCTTTTCCTGCCCCAGGCTGGGCTGCTCTGCAAGCCTTTCCTCTCCTTTGCAGAGACAGTTAATGGTCTCTGAGAGTACATCCAGTTGCAACCAAGTGATTGGAAGGCCTCAGAGAATGGAAGGCAAACTTTCCAAGACCTTCGGCTTCTTTTTCATCTCCACAGGAAGAAGTTTATGTTTGAGATATTTGATAGCAGTTTGGACCTAGTTAACACGTCTCACCCACCACAAATTATGACTTTGCATTCTTAAATGACATTAGCCAAATAAACTCCAGAAGAGCAAGGCTTTTGTTGAAATGTAAAATAACAGAGGAGAAACCAGATATAAGACACAGGGGCACAACAGTCCAGAATTGTGTAAGATCCTGGGAGCCTGTTCCTGCTCTCCTTGCCACAAAACCAGAATTTTGATACAGTGGGATATGGATAATGGAACACGGCCTTCCTTAACAACCACTCCTGTACAGCTAAACCAGTCTGCAGAAACTCGAAGATGCTTCCCAGGGGATCCAAATGCAGGTGTTTATAGGCTGAGAGCTTTAGATGGGTTAAGTCACTCCCTTTGTCAGCTGTTACTCTTGATTCCGCACAGAGAAAGCAGTATTAGAAGAATCGAGTTTCTCGGAAAGAACAAGGCCTTCTCCTGAACTGGTTCGAATGTCTTAAGCGCCTTCAGTGTGATACACAAAGTAGCAAAGTCAATGGTATTGATTTTTGCAGGGCTAGGATCAAATCTAGGGCTTTGCACATGGCATGGAGGCTACTAGCAAGAGGCAGGCCAGCTCTGCAAAGCAGAAAGAAACAAGAGCCTTCCTCTCCCTTCTCTTTTCTTCTCTTTGCATGATGCAGTCTCTCAGTAAGTGCTTGGTGCTTCAGGGTCTTTCCAATCTCTCTCCTAGAGGGCATCTGGGTACCCATTGGCGAGCAGAGACATGGGGCTTTCTTTCCTTTTCTTTTCTGTCTGAGGAAGGGACTATATTACGCAGTCCTATGTCAGAGATGTTCACTTCTGACCATGCCTTCTGTGTGTCTTCTGGCCTTTCTTCTAACTCCAGGTTCCCATAGATTTCATACAAGTTCCCTGACTGTTCTGCTGGAGCAGGCAGGCTGTTCTAGAAGCCTCTACGTGCTCTAGGAAAGTGGTGAGGATTCCGGGCAGAGTGCTGGTTGACAGTTACCCTTTATAATCAACACAGGTTCTCTGACAAGTTCACACGATTCTGAGAAAACTGCAGACTCCCAGTGTCTAGGGGCCTCACAGCTGCCCCAGCAAGGAGGCAAAGAACCTGAAAGGGTTGGCCTGGGATTTCAAGCAGGAAACCATTTCCTTACCTTCCTCAGCCCCATCATCTCATTCCCAGGTTCTCTGAACCCACTGCTCAGCAGGAAATGTCCGGCTCTCTCCTGCTATGAAACAGGCAGACACACCAAGAGTAAACCAAGGTACCGCTCTGCCAGCAATTTAGCACACGTGGCGTGAAATAACAAATCCTGGCTTTGGCTCCTGACAAAACAACCCGATTCTGGGTAGATTCAATTCTATGTTGACTGTGGAGATTGACTCGTTCGCAGACAGAATGAGTTCTATGCGCCCTGATGTCAGCCAAGGGCCACCCACACCCAGTCCAGGTCTACCACAGGCGCTTGCACACTGCTGCAGTGCAGGGTACTGCTTTAGGGTCTGGGAGATGCAGTATCTGCAATTCCTAAAGTCCACTCACAGTGACTTAAACAGTGAGATTTCAAAATGCCTTTCTTTTGTGCTTTTCTGCATTTTTCTACAGCAAATAATAGCACTTTGCATTTAGTAGAAAATTGGACATTTCTTTCTGACTAATTTTTTATTCTTTTAGAAATAATTGTTTTTCTTGAGGATGTTGTTTATATGTGCATGGGATGGGCTTATTATTGTTCCTTTGATTGAATTAGTAAATATTCTTGATCTGTGGCTCAATCTGTAGCATTTACCTAGATAGAATACAAAAGGCCCTGGGTTTAATTGCCAGTACTGACAATTATTTTGGTTGCTGTTGTTGTTTTTGTTGAGGTAGTATTTCTCACTAAACTTAAGTCTTCTGACATAGGCTGGCCAATGCGCTCCAGGTGTCCACCTGCCTCTGCCTTCCTGAGCCCCAGGCTGGGCTTAGAGGTATGCCTGGCTGTATTTGTATTTGGGAAGATGCTGCGGATCTGAGCTCAGATCCCTGTGCTTTCATGGTGGGTGCTTTATTGACTGAGCCACCTTCCCAGGTCCGACAATATTTTAACACAAACTTTCAATATTTTAACTTCCCTGTTTTAATTTTATGGCAGCAACAGTAAAGACAGATTAAAGCTACAGAGGACCACTCTTCCAGGTGGAAGAGGCAGTAGTGGAAATGCTGCAGCAGGTGTGAGGACCTCGGTTTGCACTCCCAGAACTCCCATAAAAGGTTGGGTCTGGTGAAGTGTAGTAAA
>LOEQ01010435.1:0-14221 GCA_001685075.1 Bramus lutescens | reverse complement strand
CTTTATTAACCAATGAAAGTAACACATAGACAGATGACCCTCCTACACCAGTGAAGTATCCGCCGGGATGCTAGGGCTTGAAGACAAGAGAGGCTCTGGAACTTTCTTGGCCAGGTGGTCAGTCTGTATGTCCCAGGTTCAGCAGAAGACCCTGTCACAAAATAGAAGGTAGACATCAATTGCAGACACTTGATGTAGCTCTCTGGCACATATACACACATTCCCCCCCAAACACACACACACACACACACACACACACACACACTTGCACGGGTGCTGTCAATTAGAAACTACAGCCCTCACCTCAAAGAGAGGAGGTAGTTTATTTTGGAGACCAATATGAGTAATCATAGCCTGGGAACACAGATTTGGGTTCCTTCAAGCTCTCTGTTGCAATATGACAGCAGATTCATGAATTTTTTATACTAACAGAACAAAGAGTATCATAGCTCTAGACGTTTTCCATGAGTTAGGTGGATTACAGCAAAGCCGGGAAACTCTGCTATAGACTTCAAGTGGTGTCTGATGACACTCACGGCTTTTGAGTTGGTGGAAGCCAGGATCTAATGATACATTCCTAAAGGATTTATCTAATAGTTGCAGGATGTTTTCAACACACAGAGTTAGGCAGTCAATGTGTGGAGCAGGATAACCTAACTCCAGACCTGCAGCACTCTAGTCTCCCCATGGTCACTGAAGAAAGGTCGGGGAGGTGTGGCTTTTTTTTCCTGAGAAATCTGGTTAACAAGTGCGCACATGCACGCGCATGTGTGTGCACGCTCACATACACACACAGAGAGACGCAATCAGAGCATAAAGGGGCCCTAATGTCAAAATAATTAAGGAAGCATGTGTAGAAGACACGGGGTTTGGAAAAAGACACTAGGCCCGAGCTCCAAGTCTGTCCTAAAAGGACATGAGTGTTCGTGAAGTCACAGACTCCGCAGTCCCAAGGCACAGAAGTTGGATTTACCTCTGTGACAGCGATAACTTCAGTACCTTCTCCATTCCACTTGATTTTAGAGCTAGCAGCTCTACCCCAAATACAGGAAGAGCTTGCAAAACATCACCCACTCTTGTTAGGTTGACACATTTTTAAATGGAAAAAAAAACCCAAAAAACAACGACAAAACACACCCCACTAACTTACTTCCTTTTCCATTATCTCAAGTTTTTAAATTATCTATAAGAAAATCTGATTCTGAAGCATCTGGAAGCCATTATTACCACAATCACCTTCTCTTGCCTCATGGCCTGGAGAGGCCTGGGGAGATTCTGATTTCAAAATGAGTCCTTGCTTGCCAGGAGGATGAACGCGGTCAAGGCAAGCTGTGGCTTTAAAGAAACAACAAGGAAAGTTTGAAAGCCACACAGGCTGGGAACGCTCTGGAGAGATTCAGCCAGGCTCATGCCATGCTTTAGACTTCACAGACCTGGGAGACATCCAGTTTCCCCCAGAGCAGCCGCAGCCTGGTCCCTTCCTCTGCCACACCATCTGGTCCACAGAAACACCAGACTTCCTTGTCTCTCGGCCCTATAAAAAGCAACATTCCTTTTCCTGTCTTCTCTATACCCGCCCCTCCCAACCACTCCAGCCTCTTTCTCCTCCGCCTTTGGGCCCTCTTCTTGGCCCCTTAGCCCTTCTCCCCTGTCAACCATTTCCTTTCTTCTCCGCGCCCCTCCTCATCTCTTCTCTGAGCACCTGCAGTGCTCTTCTTTATCCAACCATGAAAATATCCCTGAAGGGCTTCTAGAACATTCTTTTGTCTAGTGGAGTTAAGAGTCCTCCAACATAGGCTGGCAGTTCCACCGCTGTAGCAACTAGGACGGATGAACTATTTATTCCGAGGCTTTGGGCGCCCTCTTGTGGTTCCTTCATCATGCCAACTCCCGCAGACAATGGCCGCTTTGTCCAGAAGGGGAGCCGACTTAGATGACAACCTGCCCCAAACCACAGAAACCTTCAACCCTTCCTTCTTCAAACAACTTTTATTAGAAGGGTGGCAATGAAAAATGAAGTCGTTGAGCACAGGCACTGCGCTTCACAGCGATGGTCAGCCAGCCCAGGAATATCCNNNGACACAAAACCGGGGCAACAAAAGCAGGGTGCCACAAATGTGGGGGAGTAGTGGTATATAACGGTGTGTGTTGGAGGTGGGGAGGCAAAGCACAGGAGAGAAGTGAGTCCTGCAGTAGGTGAGGCTTGGCATCTCCAGGCCCTTACACCTGCCGCTTCATACTTGAGCACAGGTCAGAACACTCATGAGCAGATTTCTCTGTTCTGAGCCCAAGTCTTTATCCTCAAAGAGCCACATCTGCCCAGATTGCTCAGCTGTCTCAGGAGGTCCAGGAATGAGCAGAGACAGATCTTGGCTCCTTCGATTACTGGACAGCCCTCCCCCTCCT
This sequence comes from Bramus lutescens, assembly GCA_001685075.1. NCBI lineage: Eukaryota > Metazoa > Chordata > Mammalia > Rodentia > Cricetidae > Bramus > Bramus lutescens. The sequence goes on along the minus strand of LOEQ01010435.1, from coordinate 11,815 downwards.
CCTCCACCTCCTCCTCTCCCTCCTCCCCTTCTTCCCCCTCTCTCCCTTTCTCCTTCTTTCCCCCATCTTCTTAGACAGGGTCTCACTATACAGCCAAGGCTGGCCCCAAATTCACAATCCTCTTGCCACTACTTTTGATTAGTGAGATTGTAAATGCAATAGTATAATGCCCTGCCTGACTCGTTCTCTCTAAATGGCAGGTTGTTCCGGCAGAAACCTATTCTGTACAGTCATCTCAGGATGAACACATGCTTTAACTTGTGACCTAGAACTCTGGTAAACAACATCATAACGTCACAAAAACTTCTACTGGGTTAAAACAGCCCGTCCTGGCATCAATAATTCATGTAACCCATGAGAGCAGTTTTAACAGATGTGAGCATATCCATGGGCTAGCAGAACATTCCCATTAATAACTGTCAGCTTGTTGTGACTGGTCTTCAGGCTCAAGCTCAGGGTTAGGTAGGAGTATATTTCCACTTAGACACTTTTAAGGTAACAATAGCAGGGGCTTAGGATTTTTGATGAGTGGCAGGTCATAAATATGTGATCACTTTGGTTTTAATAGGTTCACATGGGCAGTAGGTACGCCTTGGTCTTATTTGATCCACACTGATTCTTAACTTGCTCAGATTGATTTGATCCAAGGATCTTGTCTCCAGAAAGGGCATTGTTTCATGCTTGTCCAGGAGGAAACTGGACTATTACAGAGAGGTCAGTAAAGACTGCTCCAGGCATAGGGTAGAGCCCAGGTTAAGTGATCAGTGACTGTATCCTGACACCACCTTTTCTCTTGGAAATTGAATGTCTCATTAACAGAAGAAAGTGCAAAGCCAGGGAGAAGCCTTTCCCGGTACAGCCCTGGCAAAGAGAAGATGATCCTTGAGGTTAAAGCCCAGAAAGATCAACTAAGGTTGCTGATATCAGCATTTACCTTTTAATTGCACACTTGGCTTCAAGACTCCTGTCACAGTTTTACAGGGACCATTGTGAAACACACAGGGGCATGTACTGAAAATGAGGGGCCCAGAGACTTGGTGACAGAGCCTGATCATTCATTTCCCGGCCGCCCAGACCCGAAATAAGCACACAGAAACTGTATTAATTAAAACACTGCTTGGTGTATTAGCTTATGCATGTATCTAGATAACTCTTACATCTTAAATTAGCCCATATCTATTAAGCTGTGCATCACCATGTGGTTGTAGCCTACTGGTATGGTTCCGTCTGGCATCTAGTGTCTGTCTCCTGCAGCAGCTACCTGGATTCTCTTTGGCTCTGTCTATTCTCTCCTCCTCTATCTGCTTAGAATTCTCACCTTGCCCTATTCTGCGCTGCAATAAGCCCAAAGCAACTTCTTCATTAACCAATGGTATTCACAGCATACAGAGGGGAAACTCACATCAGAGACTATGACATCAGCACAGAAGCAGAAGGCAGGCCCAGCATTCAAGGCACTCACACTTCTGTCTGGATCATCACACTTGTGGATAAGAAGCAAGGCGGCTTTCACTGTCTACTTGTTTGTCTCCAATGTGCCCTTTGTCATAGTGGCAGTGAGCTATGGAGAGAGCCTCTAACTGGGCATCTTTCTGGAAAATTGGCCACCAACACCCAATTTATTGTCACTGTTATATAATTGTAATTCTTCAAATAATTGCTGAGATCATTTACTATGGCCAATGAGGTGTGTCCCCAAACAATAAGCCACTGCAAAACAAGCCCCTGTAGTCCTCCCAAGGATATACTTCTGTGGCAGAGCACTTCCTGGCATGTGCAAGGCTCTGGTTTCCTACCCGGGCACCATACACACCTGTCTCAAAAAGCCCAGAGCCATGGGACTTATCCCCAGCACTGAAAGAAAACAAAAAATTAAAGAATTGTAAAAGTTGTAAAATTTAAAAATTTAAAAATTTACCAATTTTCCAGGTATTTGCCAAACATATATTGCATAAAAGACTGTATTGTGTCATAATAAACTATGTAGTACTTGTATGCAGACATTATATATTTTTGTCTTACAAAAATAAAAAAATATATATTTGCTGCAAATTTCTCTTTCATTTATTATTGTCAGAGAACTTTTCATATCAGGATATATATATATATATATATTTACCATAATTTTCAGCTGTGCAAAAGGTACCACATTTTATTTAGCATTTCTCTTTTTTAGAAGTTTTTATTATCAAATATTAACTATATTTAATGTGCCTCATTGTGACATCTTTATATGTGAATATAATTTAAATTGATCATATTCACCCCATCACCCCTTCTTATCCTACACACACTCCTAATGATACCTTTCCCAATTAGACCCCTTTCTACTATCATAGTGTGGGGGGGTATGTGGGGGGGTGGAAGGCACTAGTGAGTTTCAATGGGGTTGTTTACAGGGACCTGGCACCTTACACTACTAAAGAAATGTGTCTCCTTTGCCTAGAAACTGTCAGCTGCCTGTGAATCGCCCAGGAGGAGCAGGACCTTCTGAGCTTCTCCTTCCATGACAGAGTGTTGGAGGGCCCAATCTTGGGCATGTCTTGTACACAGAATTGCAGCTGCTGTGAGCTCCGGAGTGTAAAGGCCAAATCTGCCCAGAAATGGCCTATGACATTCTGTTCCCTCCCTCTTCCATGGTGTTCTCTGAGTCTTGGGNGGGGTCATCTAGCATCCCATTTCGGGCTGAGTGCTTCCCAGTCACAGTCATGAATACCCTTCTCTTACCCATCCAAGCACATTTAACCTGTTGCCAACACGCTACTACAAAACATAACTAAACATAGTTTAAATTGCTGTAACAAATGTAAGTATATGTAAATTATAAATATGAGACTATTTCTATTTATAAATGTAGGTATCTTTTGAATTCATAAAAAATATCCTGAATTCACTCCTCAGAATAGAGTTAGCCCAACATCGTAAGTGTTCATTTTTTACCAGTGAGTGAATAGCAGTTACGTTAAAGAACACTCGGCTATTTTTGCCTGTTACTCTGTATGCTGAATATATTCAAAGTCAGCAGAATCTCTATGATATCTGAGACAAAGCAATGCTATGCATATTAATTTATCCTAATCCAATTAGAGAAAAACAGATTGTTTAATGAACATTTTCCAGGTTTCATGCAGCTATTAGTTCTTATGTGTATTGTATTAGACATTTGATTTTTTTCAGTAAATCATTTATTTCCTTTATTCACTTTCAGTTGAATTGCATTTCCTTTTCCTTTGAATACAAACTATTATATATATATATATACACACATATATTCAGTTGTATGCCTATATAATATATACGCTCTGTGTGTGTGTGTGTGTGTGTGTGTGTGTGTGTATGGTCTGAAAATAACAAGAGTGATCCTCACTGTCCCTTCTAGCAAGTGTCACTTGCCCTCACATATCTTCTAATACACCTGTTTGGCTCTTTCCTAAGATGGTGACTATATTCTAGACATCTGCTCTGGAGAAGTAGTTACCAAGTTTCATGGGCCATGAGAACCATCTGGATTCTGGTGATTACTGGGTCCTGTTCCCAAGGTTCTGTACTGGTAACAGGTACCCAGGGGGCAGAGACTCTGCTTTGCCAGTCATTTACCTTGCATCTGTCAAAACATTCCACTTAGGCCAGGCTGGCTCGTTTGTCCCAGTGTGTGGGGGCCAGATGCTGCTCAGTCCTGCACAGCTGTTGCTGCCCTTACAAGAAAGGAAATGTTCAGGTTGATAGTGCCTGCTCGTCTCTTCATTGTCAGCCAAGGGAGCATCCATTTGAGCCTCTTAATATTCTGGAGAGATTATCAGTAGAAATGAGGCAAACACTAAATGGCAAAACGGATCACCTTTCCACAGCAGCTGCTACCACACCTATGACAGTTCAGCCCCACGAAACGACACTCCGCTATTATTCCCTCTCTCTCTGTAAGCGGAATATAGTTAAAGTCAGCAGATCCCTAAGATATTTGAGATGTAGCACCAGTAGCAAAGAGTTAAGATCTAAATGCAACAATTCAAAAGCCAGGAGAGACACCAAGAAGCACATGATAGCTTTATTATTCTAAATTGCCCATTTTAGCACAGATTCTAACATGGGAATAGAGTAAATTCTGCCTCTGTCTGTATCAAAATGGTTTGCACTGCCCCCTAGTCCTTCAGATCTGCAGATTGGAGAGACAAATGAGCCACTGGGCCATTCTGTGCATGCGTTCAGGTGAGCCTTTGTGTATCCTTTCTTTCAGGAAAATGCCCTCAGCTGTCAGCCCTACAGCCAGAGGGGTTTGTAGGTTGAACCTCCTTGGCAAAGCACTCACTCTTAATCCACGCTTGGTCAGTCGTTCTTTCCCATTGTCATAGTTAAAGATAGTGATGACCAGCCCGGGAACAACCGTGACTCTTAGTGATTGGCTTGTTTTTCCTTTTGATTTAAGTGGTGGGATGAACATAGCCAAATTCAACTGTAGGTTAATTTCTGGCATCTGTTAAAAACTCTTATCGAATTATTTTATAGTTAAATTCTCTGTTGCCAAGAATTGGGTACTCAATGCAGCATCGTGGTCCTAATTTTCTTCTTAAAACCTCTTATCTGGGGGGGAAATGTCAGCCTCCTGAGATGACAAGCTTCCTAAAAATTGCATTTGACGCCTAGGTGTTGAAATTTCTGAACATTTAAGAACATTACTCTTCCTGTAAGTGCCCCTTCCAGGGGTGTGAGGCCAAAGGAGTACTCCATCTCTCCTTGTGATATCTCAATTAGAAGTACCATTTCTGGTCACCTTCACTCTTCTGGACAATGCCAAGCTCCTCTTCCCAATGTGCACAAGGCTTGGGGGAGGGGTGTGGTTTAGAGGATGTGGGCTGGAGTGTGTTTTGACTTTTCATTCTTTCTTTCACCCTACCATGCTGGGTTTGGTTAGAAGGTTGAAGCATAGATGTGCCCCAACTCATTGTCCCAGGAAAGAGTGGGAGAAAGGAAAGAGAAGAAGCACCCCCCTGCTGTGTAACACTATTGCTCTGGTGTGGATGTACTTTGTCCTCCGAGGGTTGGAGACTGAACCATAGTGGGGCCTTTAAAACGTGAGAGGTGGTTGGGTCATTGAGAACAGTTCTCAGATGGAATTAAGTAGCTATCATGGAGCCCTAGGTCTTCTGAGGATGCTATGAAACTCTAAGATTGCCGCTCCCACTCTCATGCTTCCTGTCCACTATCTCTTTCTCTAAATATAAAGGAAGGTTTCTCTTTCTCACACACTGTCCAATGGTGAAGACATTCTCCATGACTTGACAATTGGAAGGGTTCCTTGCCAATGCCATACAGTTTGGGCTTTCAATCTTGCAAACTGTAAATTACATAACAATCTTCTTTACAAGGTGTCCAACCTCAGGCATTTTGTTAGAGCTTTGGGAAGGGAAGAAACGTGACTACCTGTTGTGGGATCGAGCTGACCTTTGCTTTAGAGAATTCAGCACGAAGCGCTCCAGGATGCCGTGGTTTGCTCTAGCACTGGTGACCTAGTCTGATACTTTAGACTTGAAGTGGTAGACTGTATCTTTTCTCTGCATGGTATTGGGCTTTGTGCCAATCTGTCAGCAGAATTCACTCCTAGACCAAGGGTAATATCTCCCCATAGCTTCACCAGGAGCCCACACTGCCTACTGTTTTTTTTTTCTAACAACAGCACACTCATTTTCTTGTAGGTCTTGGGTAACCTCACAGCTCTTACCTTCTTCTAGAATCCACACTCCTTCATGTGGACCCATGGAAATAATAAGACATGCCATCCTCCTCTCCAAAGAGCACACAGAAGTTAGTTGGGACGGAGGTGTATCTTACTTTCTCGTAGGTTACTATCACTGTTCAAGACTCCCTTGGTCAGAGGACTGCACTGGACCCTCCCTTCTTCAGAATGCTCTAGATGGAGAAGAAGCAATGGCCTCCACATGCCTTGTACCTCCAACTCTAGAGAATTCAAGCAGTTTCTCTAGACAGTTCTCTCCCCACGTTTTGGTCCAGCTTGTTAAACCTCTAACAAAGACATCATACAATGTCCATATATAACTTTCTTGGAGAAAACAGGGAAATTAAGTTCAAAATATATGCATGTGTAAAAACATAACAACAAAACCCATCATTTTGCACAACTGAATAAATTCATGACCATGTAGATAAGGAAGGCAGAGTTTGCTAAGTCTTTTCTGACACACATTCTACCTGATTAGGAAGTCTTCAGGAAATGAAGCTGAATATTGTTTAAGTTTTATGGAACATGTTTCATGTCTCAAAGTTCTTAAAATATGGACCACAATGAAGGCTAGATACTTACTTTCTTTTTAGTAGAACTTTTAGAAAGATGAGTTCCCAGAAAGCTTACAGGAAGACAAAAAAGCACCGCTTTTCAGGGTACCCTCCCAGGTTTCCATTGTTGTCATGTGAGTTCAGTGACTTTGTTGCCCATTGGCTGGGAGTCACAGCACCTCTCTGCTTTACAAAAGAAAGCTCCTCAGACATCATGTGTTACAATACAGGAAGCCAGCACCTTTTGGACCAAAGAGAAACTTCATCTGTCTTGACTTGTCAGGGCTTTGTGTGCTAGGATTGATGAAGAATTCCTCAGGGGAAAGCTAATGAATATGTATGCCTAATGGAGACACTTCATTAATGGCTTATGTAGGGGTGAATTGTTTTACTAATTTAGTTTGCTCAATGACACAGGTCTAGTGAGGAAAGGAATCCATGGAACTTTTCCCTGAAGAGATGCCCTAACAAACTCCAGTCAATGCGGCATAATGCACTTATATCAACTACCAAATATAACATAGCATGCCCAGCATGGTGATGTATGCCTGCAATCCCAGCTACTTGGAAGGCTGAGGCAGGCAGAGCAGCCTGTGCAACAAACACGGTGAGACTTTGTAAACATTAAAATAAAATATATTGAAAAAAATTTCTTGGAACTTACCCAGTACGAGTCAACGATGTTGATGATATCATTGATCTACATTCGTATTCTTACAGATGTGGACTTCTTATTCTTGAATATACAAAGCACTGAAGGGCCAGGGAGATGGCTTAGCTGGAAAAGAAGCTTTCCCATAAGCCTGACATATAAACTTGAGTCCAGGACCACACAGTGGGATGAGAGAACCAACTATCGCTAGTGGTCCTCGAGCTCCACACATGAACCGTGGCATGCATGTAAGCGTCCACATAAGCACAAGTAAATAAAAGCTGAGAGAAAATGCTGGGGATGAATCAAGAGCCATAATTTCAGCGAATCAAAGTACTAACCAGTATATTGCCTTTTAGCCAGTGCTCAAACACTAGTTCCTGTGACGTTTGTGTGTCTGACTGCTTTTGGAAATAATTCTCCTCATGTACCCATCTGAAGGACCAAAATGCTTTGTTACTGTTTAATGTGACAGACCTGCAAAAACTAGATTGAAACTAAAGTATGGTCCTATTTCATGTCTTTCTGTCTTGTTTGTTGTGGTTTGTTGTGTTGCTGAGGAGAGATGCTTGGGCCCCATGAACACTAGGTGAGTGGTGTGTTGCTGGCTTATACCCCAGCCTTTTTTATTTGATAGTTAGCTACAGTCTTCCTATATAACCCAGGTGGACCTTGAACTCACGAATCTCCTGTCTCAACTTCTAGTGCAGCCGATACTAAGCGGTATGTATGGCTTCTTGTTTTATCATGCTAGATTAAAGTACAAAGGCTGAATTTTGTCAAAGCCACATTGAACTTGGCAGCAAGAAATTCTCATCCACAGAAGTAGCTTCTAGCACATTTCCACCCAGATGCAAGCTTGTTCAATAAACTGGACATTTTTAATGATGCAATTTTATATAAATCCCAATAAAAATAGTTTTCATGCTGCAGTGGTTAATCTTGGCTATAGACTTGGTCAGATCTTATTTAAGCTTTTAAGAATGCAGCAGTGTTCTTTATCTTTAGCTGAAAATAGATGCTAGTATCTGTAAATAGATTGGATCTGCAGTATCTCCCACAGGCCATGTGTTGGTTTGGTGTTTTGAGAGGTGGTAGAACTTTTAAGAACTGGAGCCTACTGAGAGGTCTCCTAGTCATTGGGGACAGGGCCTGAGACTCTGATCTCTTCCTCTTTGGTTCTTTTGAAACCTGACCATGAAATGAATGGTTTTGCTATGCCCAGTGTTTTTGTTATAATGGGTTGTTTCACCACACACCAAAACCCACAGGGCCAGTGAAACAGACCGGACCCCTCAAAACCATGAGCCAAAATAAATTTTTTTTCTCAATGAGCTGATTGTTTTAATTATTTATTGTAGTGACTGAAGATTAGTAAATATAGTGCTCTTCTTTCAGAGAGAGAAGTTAATATTCAGAGAGCCACATGTCCTGTCTTTGATTCTACAGTCAATTGTATAAGGATTCAAACTTTCATAATCCAGTACCCTGCACATCCTTGGTCTTGTCTGAGAAAGAGACAGGCTTTTGAGAACACTTTTGAATTCATAGTTTTTCTTTTTAAAAATTGTGATTATGATGATTGTGTGTGGTATGTGGAGCATGTGTATTATGGTGCATGAGGGGAGATCAGAGGAGACACCTATGGAATCAATTTTCTCTGCCCTTACCTGAGTGCCAAGGATTGAACTCAGCTCATTGGTGTGGCAAGCACTGCACACGCTCAGCCACCTCACTAACAGAAACCATAAAGTTCTATAAAGTTCTAAATAATAAAGAATTGAGTAGTAAGCACTGGTATTTGAGTAATGATTACATATTTACAAAAGCAAGAAAATAGGTGGTGTGCTGAGCTGATGGCCGCAGGATCCACATGAACTCAGCTTGCAGAGAAATGGTTGGGAGATTGAGCTTTCCAGTTTGCGCATCAGGCATCTAGAAGCAGAGGCAGATCTAGGTACAGAAAGAAGCTGAAATGTAATTAAGGCAGCCCGCCATGCTCTGCTTAGTCAGCTGTTGAGAACAGTGAAATGGATACTTTTAAATAAAATGCATGCATCCTTTATAACATAAAAGGAATATTTTTAATTAAAAAAGACTTTTAAAGCAATATACTGCACATTATCGAATGGAATGTATATATATAATTGAGACAAAATAGATAAGACCCTTTTAGCCATCTCTAGTTCTCTTTTGCCCTCCTATAGTGCTCTTTGACTAACAAAGCTTTATACACCGGGTCATCTCTAGGAAGCGAGGAAACCGGAAGTGAGTCTCCTTTTTTTCCAGTTATTACTTGTTTAGTATGTGTGACTTATTTATAACTATAGAACTTCATGCTTTCAATTAGGGGCCAGTGAGCTAGCTCAGCATCACACACACACACACACACACACACACACACGGTGTGCCATGGAGCACATGTGAAGTAGGTCAGCAGATAGCTTTCTGGAGTCGGCCCTCTCCTTTTACCTTGCTGGTGCAGGCAGGGTCTCTATTCTTTCTGCTGTTGCTCCATGCACTACCTGTTAGATGGTCTGTGAGCGTTCACTCTCGCCTTCCTCCCTGTTTGCTACAGGGGTGCTGGGATTACAGATTCACATCACTCTGTCTGGGGTTTGCAGGAGTTCCAGAGATTGATCTCAGATCTTCAGACTCGCTTGCACAATTAGTGTCTTTACCACATAAGTCACATCTACAGTCTGAAGCGGGTTTCTCTTTTGCCTTATGAACATGCTTTTGGAGGTTGAGGGTATAAATCTTGTGTACTGAGGTTGTAGGGGAATATAGGGGCAGTATTAGCCTTTATAATAACCTTCGCTTGACTACATTTCAAATGAGGAGGTTGACTTTGATGACTGAGGGAGTGTTGTCTTCTCTGTCCTCGATAGCACGTTTACAGACTTGTCACAGTGTCCGATCAGCTCTTGGTTGGGGATGCCATTACTGAGTCCTTTAAAGGCTGTCATTCCATAGGCGGAAGGATGGGTTGACTGTTGCCTGTCTTGGTGGTGCAGGTACGCTTGAGAGTAGGGTTTCACTTTTATCATTCCTGAAGCTGCTTCTATAGACTGTAACCATCCTGCTGTGCATTTGAGAACAGGCTGTTCTGATTTAGAGAAGGAATCTAAAGCTTTGCAGATCCAAAGTTGGAGAGTTGGAGTAGGAATTCCTTGGTCTTATCTGAGAAAGAGACAGGCTTCTGAGAACACTTTTGAATAAAGAGGAACAAAGTACTCAGGGGCAAAGGCACAGAGATGGAAGGAAGATAAGCGTGTTGCATGCAAACTGTATTTAGTTGAGCTTTATAACCTAGATGGGAACATGCTTCATATACATGCCTCCTCGTGAGTTAAATGTTACTATCTGCAGATTCAATGCTATATGAAAACCTTTCTGTGGTTGCCAGAATTCTGATTTGCATACAAGATAGCAACCTAATAATTAGAGTCAACCTAATAAGGATATTGCAAAGATGAGCTAGATATTCAAGAGGCAGAGGAGGGACTAAAAGATGATGGAAAACACTTTCACTGCCACCTTAGAGAAGGGAAATGAGTAGATATAATTCGAGTCTCAAAAAAGGGGGAATAGGCAGAAAAGTAATGATTAAAATTTTCAACCTTGTGAAAACATTTCAACCCATAGATCCAGAAATTATAACAAATTTCAAACAAAATAAGTATAATAACAGCCATGGCAGGACAAGTTGTGGTCAAAATGTTGAAAACCAAACATCAGTGTGATGATTACTGTTGACTTGACAGATGACACAGCACAGGCCAGAAATCAATGGAGGGACATGTTTAAAGTGCTACTGGTCAAAGGAAAAAGGGGGTTGACCTAGAATTCTCTAACTGGTAGAAATACCTGTCAAAATTGAAGGTTAAAATAGAGAAGATGAGGAGCCCTCCTAGCTGTCCAGCAGCAGATGGATGGATAAACAAAATATGGTGATACACACAACGGAGGGTTCTTCAGCTGTAAAGAATGGAATGATGCTTTCAGGTGATGGATGGAACTGGAGGGCATCATGTTAAGTGCAACCAGCCAGATATGACACGTCTTCTCATACATGCAGAATCCAGACTGGAGCACACGTATATGAGTTTGTTGTTGCTGATCTTACTTTTTTACAGGTTAATTGACAGCTGGAAGCACAAATAAAACTTTACGTTGCGAGGCTGCAGTCTCTGCTGAGATAAGATTGCAACAACAGTAGGACAAGGCAGGAGCCTGCTCAGCAAAGGGTCCTAGCTGAGGGTTTTCTGTGGAGAGAGGATAACAGGCTGTGTGTGGCAAGTTATGGATGTGGTGGCAATTACTAGAGCAACCGTTAAAATGAAAATTGAGGCATAAATTAGAAAGTCAATAGAGAGAGAAAATGGAATACTAAAGCCCCCAAAATTTAATCCAAATAAGTAAGTAAGTAAGTAAGTAAATAAATAAATAGAAGAATAAGAAACAAAGAAAAACCAGACAGGGCAAATCGAAGTGATATAGAAAATAATCCCCAGAGCCAAGCATAATGGTTCCTGAGGGGATTGGCTTTCTTTGGGAAAAGTCCTAACAAATACTGTTAAACCCTCTAAATTATATAATTACAGCTCCACACAGACTCAATAGTCATATATATGATAATGTATACAGATTCAATTAGTCCAAATGGGTTATTAATAATTTCCATTTACTATCTTGTACTCAAGAGAAAATTTTAGGATGTTTTTACCCAGCAGTTTCAGCAAGAGGCTTGGAGGTTCTGCCTCGCCAAAGGAGACACATCTTTAAGGCCACGCCTCCCTTCCTGAATCATGGAAGGGATCCAGTCCTATGAGTGGAGTCTGCCTGCCTGAGAAGGGGATTCTCGGGTTCTGT
>LOEQ01010434.1:12503-36522 GCA_001685075.1 Bramus lutescens | reverse complement strand
CAGTGTTCCTCATAGCCTGGGGGAGGAGCTGCTCTACAGTGTTCCTCATAGCCTGGGGGAGGAGCTGCTCTGCAGTGTTCCTCATAGCCTGGGGGAGGAGCTGCTCTGCAGGGTACAGTGGATCTTCACTCTGGGTCAGTGGGTTTTTCCTGACACATTCCTACTCTTCAACCCCTAAGACTTTAACATGAGAAGTTTGAAACACAGATAGCATTTCTTAGCTTGGAACTGGCATTTCATTTAAAATTATTTTTATTTTAAGTGACATGTTTGTACTTATTTATGGAGTACAGAGTTTTAATTCAATATGTGTATAGGACGTACAATGATTAAGAATTCAATTAACCAGCATTTCCATTTCTGAAACATCACTTTTTGACAACAGTAACATTCAAATCCTTCTCTGTTTACATTGGTGCATAATTGTTTCCAGTTGCTCTACTACACTTTATAATATAAAAATGACTTCCCTGTCTATTTGCATCCTGATACCTACCAAAGTGTTCCCACCTTCCCTCTTCCTTGTCCTCTACCGACCTCTTCTCTACTCTACTTCCATGTGACTTACGTTCTTAGCTCCCACAAACGAACAAAAACACACAGTATGCTTTTTCCCGAGCTGAGCTTATGTCATTTTATGGAACGTCCTTCACTTCCATCCCATGTTGACAGGATTTCACCTTTATTTTATAGCCAAATAATATTCTTCTACCTATACGCACCACATTGTTTTTCAGACATTCCTCTATCCATGGATATGTTGGCTGTTTCCATGTCTTGGTATCACAAATGCTGCTGCAGTGAACATGGATGGGTGTGTATCTCTTTGATACCTCGGGATATACATCCAGAAGCAGAATTGCAGGACTGTATCATAATTCTCTCTTCAGTTTTTAAAGGAAACTCTCACTTCTGGTTTGCTTTTGGTTGTTCTGTTCTGTTGGTTTAGATTTGTTTATTTTATTATTTCATGTGTGTACGCGCACCATATGCATGCCTGGTGCCCTCTCAATGGTCAGAAGAAAGCTTTAGATCCCCAGGGACCAGGGTTCTCGGTTGCCATGTGGATGCTGGAATCCTGGGCCTCTACAAGGACAATGAAAGCTCTTAACTGCTGAGCCAACACTCTAGCCCTCCCTCCCTCTTCATGATGAATAGGCGAATTTATTGCCTAGCCAGCAGCATCTAAGAAGTCCCAGTTCTCCCACATTCTCAGCATTTATTATTGTTATTTGTTCTTTTGATAACACTCATCCTGACTGGATGAGGTGACACAGTAGTGTGCCCTGTGGTGAGGAGGGAGCCGCTCCTTTCCTTCTGGGCTTCATGGAAGGAGGAAGGAAGCTGATCCCCCAGTTACTCACTTGGGCTTTTTTCCTGTGTAGCATGAGGGCCTGCTTGGTATCTGTCCTCCCACCAGGTCCCAGAAATTACACAGAGGTCTATATTAATTATAAACTGATCGGCCCATTAGCTCAGGCTTCATATTAACTCTTATAACTTACATTAACCCATTATTCTTATCTATGTTAGCCACATGGCTCAGTATCTTTTTTCTGTGGGGCAGGTCACATCCTGCTTCTTCGGGGTCTCGACAGGACTCAGAAAAGAACTTCCTTCTTCCAAGAATACTCCTGTTCTCATTGCCCCACCTCTACTTCCTGTCTGGTTGTCCTGCCTAYASTTCCTGCCTGGCTACTGGCCAATCAGTGTTTATTTAAAACATAATTGACAGAATACAGAACTGTCCCGCACAACTCCTGCTGCTCAGTTGATTTACCTTGTTGCTGTGGCCACTGATTTCTTCGCAGGAAGCAGAATCTATGTTACCAGGATTCCAAAGTTGACTGTGCATCAGGGTCTCTCCAGGAACACTCAGGACCTCTGATGCTGTGCTGAGACTGCTCAGGCAGCCCCCCAACTGCAAGGACCAAGCAACTTGTGAGTTTTTGACCTCTGCAGTTGGAGATAACCACTGTGGGACTCATCTGGTTGTTGAGGCACCACCCTCAAGGACAGAGCAGAGGTCTGCTAATATTACTTTGACTTAAGCTGATTTAATACATTTTTATGTCCTGTTTGTTTGGGTGAAAGCATCACCCTAGTTCCTGGCATCCATATACCCAAAGAGTCTGGAATGTTCAGGTAGAGGCTCCACCCCAAGTTTCCTTCCCTCAGTCCAGACTCCACCCCTCAGAAAGCCCACCAAACAATGACCCTTCCCCAGAGATGCTCAAGACCACTCCCACAGGGTATGTAAACTACCCCCCAGAAAACAAACACATGGTCTCCTCAACTTCCCTGGGGCCACCCAGGAATACTGTGCTCAAAATAAACCTGAGTTTATTGATTCAGTTAGATTGGCTTATTACATCAGCAGCAGTGGATTTCCATTAACCAGGAACACTGTTCCTCTAGAGAACTTTGACTACTACACAGCATTCAATCCATGTCATTGTCTTGACATGGTTTGAAGGGATATTCGTCATTCTTATTTTAAAAAAAAGTTTTTGAGACCAAGTGTCACTATGTAGCTCAGGCTGGTCTTGAACCCTATCTTCCTGCCTTAGTCTCTGTGCTGGTTTGGATGAGAATGTCCTGCCTTGGCTCAGATGTTTGATTACTTGGTCCCGGTTGGTATTGGTATTTGAAGAGGTCTAGAAGGCTTTGCTGGGGGAAAAATGTCACTGAAGGTGGATTCCGAGGTTTCAAATCATGTGCTATTTCCCCTTTGTTTTGCTTCCTACATGAGGTTCAAGATGTGTGCACTCAGCTGCCGCAGAAATCCAAGATGTGTGCACTCAGCTGTCATGGCCATCATTTCTGACACCTTGGACTCTTGCAAACACAAGCCAAATAAACCCTTCCTTCTCCAGGCTGCCTTGGTCTTGGTGTTTCACCATGGCGTAGACCCAAAGATCCTTTGTATTTCTGCGGTATCAGAATGACTACCAAAGACTTTCACAAACCCAAAAATGAGGTCACTATAATAAGACCAGTTTGAACCTACTCGGGGGGAGAAGTAGGACATCTTACTTGAAATCAGGGCTGTGCCAGAACACTCGGGCCGGATGAGTGTAAGCATGACCTGATTTTCCACTTCCTCAGAACTCAGGTGAACGCAGGTGAGGGCTGAAGCATGCACTCTTGCCAGGAGGAGGGCCAGCTGGGGCCTAATCTCCAATGCTAATTGCACAAAAGACTCCTGAAGTCCAGATGAATTCCTCTGCAGACTCAGATGTTCCATAGTTACCTGGTTCTCCTCCTCTGTCACCCAGGAAGCCTTAAGCACCTTCAATCAATCTTTGGGTCTCTATATTTAATATTGGCCTTGCCTAAGCCGCCTGTGCTTGTTCAGCCCGTACAAGGAAACTAATACTTAGCATTTTTTTCTAAGCTGTGTTGTGATGAGCTGTTTAATTGATGCTTATAAAGAACTTAATGAGCTGAAGATGAAAGATGCAGAAGGCGAGCAAGGTGGTCCATCCCTCTGACTCATCAGCTGCCTTTATTAGTTATGCAAAAATAAAAAGCATACAGCCACAACCAGAATAGCTAGGGATGCACACCAGCTCAAACATACAGCCATGAACCTCACAAAATATGTATGCCATATTTACCAATCCAGTTCTTGAATCTCCTTATCAGGACGGCAGGTTCTCTTAGTGAAATAAGCATTTGAAATCCCTTAACATTATAACTACAAGTTGACTGGAAGATCACGGTCATAGTCAAAAACATAGTCTCTTCGGTGTACACATGAAGTTCTTTCCCCTAAATACACGGGTGAAGAGTTCTTTGCCTAGGAAACTCTATACAAGTTAAACCCAGAAATCTTACTTTACTCTCTGATTACTGAAACTACCACAGCGGCATGAATTTCATAAGAAATTAAAACAACTCAGTGGTAAGCTTGGTACCAAAAAGGATCTGGTCCGTCTGAGGTGGCCTGGCTTCTTCGCGCCCATGATGAACACACGCTGCGGTATAATTATCAGCTGACCACAAACTGACGACTGGGGTGTTCCTGAACTAGTCACCTCCCTTCTTCTGTCATCACATTTTATTTTTAGGTCATGTGACTGACAATGGGACGAATCCCCAGCTGGTAAGGGAAGCCAGTGTGCCCCACCCCTCCCCCACTGTTGTAGAATTCTAAAGAGACCTCCCTTACACTCCAAGTCTTTTCTTCTTCAAATCCCTTGACTTTATTCGATTCTCCAATGGCATCTCTCGTGTATGTCCCCTTAGCTTTACTGAATATTGACTTTACATCTCGGGCATTTCCTTGCAAACACTGGCCTCATAACGTCTAATCACCTGGTAAATGTGGTCCTAATCTTTATGAAAGTTTCAACAATAGCATTCCATACGACTTTAGAAATAAGGGCCAAGAGACGGCCCAATGGGAAAAAGCCTTTGCCGCCGCTGTTTGAGCCCCAGAACCCATGTAAAAAGCCCAACGGATTGGCATAAATCTGTACTCACGGGTGTGCTGGGAGATGGAGACAGACACAAGAATCACTGGGAGCTCGCTAGCCTGGACTTTATAGACCAGCTCCAAAACAGCGCGCACACACACACTTACACACGCACACGCACACCCCAGTCTAAAACAAGTAGTTTAGAAACAAATTAAGTATATTTTTGCTATTTGATAATATATACTCCCCAATTCAATGATTTTGGAAAGTTTGTATCTTACAATCAATCCGCACATTAACACATCGTCCTGAGAAGTGACCAAACTGAATGTATAAAATGTTAGCTAAACAGATATTTGCAGGCTTGGAGGCCGTTGAAGATGGAGCCCTACCTCATGGTGACAGGGTCCCAGGTCCCTGTGCCCGTCAGTACACTAGAAAGGAGAGAAGTCCCTTCCTTGCATTTAGATTATCATATGAAAAGGTGGCGGTGATGGGACGTCGGAGGCCCACTCCAGGAAGGCTCCTTCTTCCCGGTCAAAAGAGGAGAATCCAAATTCCACCTCTAATCCTGGTAGAAATCCCAAACATTACACGCTATTGTCCTCTTTTAAGAGCTAATCCATCCGAGCCTGTCAATCACCAGGCGGGGAACCCACGGTCCCATTCACCGGAAGACTTTGGAGGCCTAGATCCCTCTGGCTCAGCTTTCACGGACATCGCTCTGTGCAGGCTCCTCACATGCAACACTGCAGAGCTGACGGATTGCCTGGGCGTCTGCGTTGTGAGTCCTAACTGAAAAAAAAAATCATAAATAACTTCCTTTTCCTACTTCCTAGCATTTTTTTCCTCCAGATCCTACCTGGAAGCATGCGCAACTTTCTTATTCTTTCTCTGAGCCCCTACTTCCCTCCCCCCACCCCACTACCCCCTTTCTACCACGTGGGTGATGGCCAACCTCCATTGCAAAGGCCTGTCTTTCCTTTCCGTTTTCAACATCCACCTCCTCCAGGCAGCCGCCAAGAGTCTCCGCCTGCTTACCCTGCTGTTTTTCTCTCAAATCCTAATAAAATGATCCTTGAGCTTCCTTCCGAGTTTTTTAAATTATTTTATTTACAAGACTAAGAACCCAAAAAGAAGTTTCCCCAGGGACATCCACTATTACCCATTATACCCTAGTATCACACAGGTTTCTAAAAAGCTCCCACAAGCCACACCCACCGCCAGGAACTGGGCAGGGTCGCCTTATTTGGTGGCCCTCCTGTCCCTCCTCCCCCACCAGCCCATTTCACCCACTCCCAGTTTCTTCTTTATCTTAACTTTACTGCATGGAATTCTCCAAAACTTGTGATCATATTCTCTTTCTACATCCCTCTCAATTTGATATTAAATGACTCTCACATTCCCGTTTCCGATCTTTGTCTCTACTGTTCTGAATTTTACATATCCATTCTGAGAGATATTTTTACTAGCATTTATCACATTAAATGTAACAACAACACAGGACTTGTGTGAGGCTCATGTTTTGTGGGGGGCATCAGCATATACGACAGAGTAAAGTGAAACAGGCTTATCCTGGGAAGACGGGAACACGTGTATCGAGGACACAAGCAGAGGTCATCGGTCCCCAGGTGCTTGGAGTCTCAGAAAGGAGACCTCTGGTAGAGAATCGGGGATCAACAGTCTGAAGGTGAGTGTAACAATGTCTAATCTTTCGCTCTTTAAAGTCATGGCATCCAAAACTAAAGGCCTCATCTTCCCCAAATCCATTGCACTCCTGATGGTCCCAGCTCTGCTGACAGACCCACACTTTTCCTAGCCACACAGTTTCAGAAACTTGCTTGGACTCTGCTGTATCTCCTGACTGATATTCCTTCAGCTCTAGCTGCTCCAATTCAAAGCTTAAATAGCTGTCCATTCTACCTTTGTCCCCCTGGTTCCAGTTCCTGGAATCTTCCAGTGAGATGGTTGGACTAGGCGTCTACTACTCTAGGGGCCATTTCCACAGAGTCTAACTCTCCCTATCTACCTCCACCAACAGGTGGTTTCCATACAACACACCACTGATGACATCACTTCCTGGCAACGTCTTCCATGCCTCTTTATTACCCTCAGTATCTCCACCATTATGAGAGCCAAAAGCGAGTCTCAGCTGTCATCTTATCAGCAGCTTTTGACAACTGTTCTCCAGCCTGGATTTCTGCCATTAGAAATCTCCTACTTCGATCCTTACCCAGACAGTCTGTACCACAGACAGTCGTGATTGGTCACTGCGCTCATTAAAATCTTTCAATGCCTTCTTCCCATCTCACTTAAGGTAGAATTCAAAATGTGTCTTACAATGGCCAACAAGACCCCAGCATCTCACAGTGGCTGACAAGACACCCCATAGAAGGTTCTCTGCCCACCCTGACTTCATCTTCTACTGTCCTCGTTCCTGCTCTAGCTACACAATCATCTTGCTTTAGCCAAGGGACAGCAAGCAGATGCCTCCTTCCTGGCTTTCACAACAGCGGCAGTGACTCTGAGAGCGGCTAGTCTTACTCAAATGTCCAAGTGTCACTGTTCTAGAAAGCTGTCTCTCCGGTCTATATCGGTAACACCCCACAGGCAGTGCCTGTTCGCCACAGAACAACGCCGTGTGATACACCACAACTGTCTCAGTATTGACACTGTATCTCAGAGCATCTTCCAGTAGATGTTGCCTCCACTAGAACACAAGCTCACTGGCAGGTGTTTGTCTCTTTTCTGGCTGTTTCCTTAGAGTCTAAAAGGATGTCTTGTACTTAGTAGGTGCCCAATATTTGCTGAAGGAACGGAAGAGTCAATCATACAGAAGGAACCTCCTTAGGCACTGAAAAGATCAGTGAATCTATAGTTTTCCATACATGAAATATTAGAAATAGTACTTATAAATATTTATTAATTGAAAGTATACTTTATCAGCACGCACGCTTTAGTCAGGGGATGCTAAGAGTCCTTATCATTTTTTGATTAACACAGTCAGAAACTTTACAAACCGTGCTATGCCAGCCAGCTGAACCCACCATCTAGTCACCAGGTTGTCTACACACGCTCACACCTGGCCTATTTATGTCTTAACTGGCAAAACCTTCCATCTCCTCCTCTTTCCACCCCACCCTCCAATTTCCAAAACTGCCATCATCTACGCTCGAGTGAGCACATCTCTAAGCCAGGGCTGGCACTGGGACGCGGGGTAAGTGCCAAGGAGGAGAGGAGAGGCTGCAAGGCAGCAGGTGGAACTCCCCAGTCAAGTTCACTGCCTCCCAGTTCTCCCAGGAGAGAGCCCTCCCCAGCAGCGAAGATAACCCACTGTGAATCCCTCACAGGCACCAAATACCAAATACAGCATTCTGGCTGCACAGCCCAAGCTATTCTCAAACTCCATTCTCCTGCTTCACGACCCCATGCTGGAAGTACGGGAGTATGCCCTCAGTTCTGACTCAGCAGCTAAGGCTTAATCCTAGATTATTTTTTCACACTATCAAAAATGCTCTGCCCACTGCCCTCTCGCAAACAGCACCCAGTATTTCCATTTCCTCTGGATAAACAACTGTTCTTCATGCTTTCCAGCCCTTCAACAATTTAATAAGAACTGTTCAGATTCTCTACTCTTTGATACTCTTCCAGCATTCTTTGGTTATTTTTCTTTCTCCTAAACACACGTTCTTGCCGAAGATAAGAGAGTCCAGATGTCTCACAGGTATCTTCCCACCCTACAATGATGCTTAGAACTAGGTGAGGTAGAGAGGAAATAAACATCCTGAGGCTCTTCCTAACCACCGACTGTTCAGCTCACACATCTGTCGAGCTATCCAGACATGTTGGTTTTCAGATCTCATGAGTCTATTTACTATTTAGATACATCACAATTATTTATTCAACTCATTCCCCGTCCTTTTTCAAGTCTATCTATTCTATTGTCTATTTTTCTTCCTAAAATTGAATTCATTGAGTGCTCAACGAACTTCTCCTCAATGTAATGCATGAACCGAGCAACATGAGACTCCATCTGAGGAACTCACATATCATCCCTTCCGAAACAGCCAGGGCTAAGAATGCTCACTGCTACCGCCCCAACTCAGGCACGACCCTGGGATCGAGCCCAATACCACAAAAACACGAAGGAAGAGATGGAGACCAGAGAGGAAGTAGGAGAAAGAGGCAGGCAGAGGCACCTGGTAGGCCTTAGGCTAGAGTACCCTAAGCAGCCCCCAAATGGCCCATGAGCAAACAAAACGCAAAATTAGTAAATCCCCAAGAAATCTTTCAGTTTCGTGGCAATCCGGAGAAAGGATTCTGAACTGGAATCCTGTATTGAGAAGCCGTCTTTGGGAGTGGAGAACCGTCATGGAAAAACTCTGGGAAGACAGAGGTTTCTCGTCCTAATCCTTAATAGTACAGGTTCTGAGTATGGGGTCGGGTGGGGTGGGATGGGGAGGGAGCAGATGCAGATGGCTTTGATTTTATGTGACCCCACCCCGCGCCCCGTAAGCTCATGCCTTTGAACACTTGGTCCCCAGCTAAGAGTCCTGTTGAGGAGGCTGTGGATGTAGAGCCCTGCTGAGGAGTCCCTGGAACAGGTTTGATTGAGGCAGTGAGAAGACACCACAGCAAGCTCCCACCCCAACTGAAAGGACCATCCCGGCGGCCATGGCTTCCCTGCCAAACAGACTACAGTTCCAGGTCCTGAAGCCGGAAATGAATCTGTCCTCCCTTAGGATTCTTCTTTCGGGTAATCTGTCACAGCAGCAAAAGGAGGAATATTTTATCAAGGCGAATTGGTAGCCATTTCGGTGCCAGAGTCCTATCACTGTTTGGAGCCATCCTATCTTATGGCCAGAAGATGGCGCTCTAAACATGTAAACCGGCTTTGCTTTGCATCGTTTGGAATTTTGGGGTGGGGGAGTTACATGGTTTAGATTTTTGTTGTTTTGGGTTGTTTGTGTGTGTGTTGTTTTGCTTGCTTGTTTTTCATAGAGATTTTTAGAAGCTGTGGCTTTGTTTCTTTAGTTCATTATTCCCGTTTCCCAGTCTAAACCCTTCCATCGCATTTATTTTCGAGCCAGTCAAAGCCCAGTTAGTTGCTGGCAGGCAGGAAAAGGGAACCTTAGGGACTTTTCATATACCCTAGTTTATACTGATTTTTAGGCAAGTCTCCCCACTTTGCTCTTTCCCACAATGAAAGTCCCCTTGTAAGACGAACAGAAAAAAACTTTAACAAAAAAATATACCTTTCAAATTATATATGTGCACATAAAAGTACCTTTTCTTTTTTTGTTTTTTGTTTGTTTGTTTCTTGTTCTTTCAAGGCAGGGCGTCTTTACGTAGCTTTGGAGCCTATCCTAGAACTTGCGCTATACATCAGGCTGGCCTTGAACTCACAGAGGTCCGCCTGCTTCTGCCTCCTGAGTGCTGGGATTAAAGGCATATTATGTATACAGTGCTCTGGGCACCAGATCTCATTACAGATGAGTGTGAGCCACCATGTTATAGCTGGGAATTGAACTCAGGACCTCCGGAAGAGCTGTCAGTGCTCTTAACCTCTGAGCCTAATCTTTTAATTAAAAAATTTTAATGTTAAAGAATCTCAGCTCATTATGGACATATAATGATTTTATTAATAATTTGCAAACGAATACTCCTTGTCTACTAACATCCCGTGTATCCTCACAGACGGGAAAATTCCAACCCTACTACACACAGATTCTGTCTTCGTAGGAGCAAAAGCCTTGAGAGAAGAGAATGTCACAAAGCCAGAATATAGACTCAGCGCTATATTCTCCAATTTATATATTTTCCCAGTGTCAGCTCCTAGTTTAAAATTTTTTCTTCTTACTTGTAAATGACTCAGAGGGAATAATGACCTTTCTGAATTTCCAAACTGTGCTGCTAAGTTCATGTTATTACTATTAATAATTATTTAATATTAATTCATCTATTTACTTTTTCATTAACTATTTATTGGGTGCCTTTTCACCAATGCAGGAAGGTTATGCGTTCGGCGGACACACATCCACCTGACACCCAGCTGACCGCGCAGATTGTGAGGCCTTTCCTCTCCCTGTTCTGGTCTTCTCCTCAGGGGCAGGGCCCACAGAGCTCTGATGCTGCAAGTGCTAACTAGGGATTTTTCTTGCTTTACAATTTTTTTCTTTGTTTGTCTGTTGGCTTTTTAAAAATGAAGCCTACTTTACAACCAACAAATAACAGCATTAGTAATTACCCACTTAATGGGTAATGTGTTGACACATGACTATAGTGTGTAATGTTCGGATCAGATTAAACACAAATGTGTCTTCAGATCATGCTAGGGTTGAGAATACGGCTCACAGGTGGTCTAAGACCTTGAGTGCTGGATCTCATCTCCATCCACAAAAACAAAGCAAAACTGTCATTTTTTATATATATATATATAATGGAAAGCATCCAAAATCCTGTCTCCCAGCTTTTCAAGATGTGCAGTATTTACTGCTCTGGGCACACACCCATGGGACATCATGCTCCTGACTGCAAGTTCATCCTCCTGCTCGGGCTCTTATCTCCAAATCCATGCCACATGCGTGCAAAACACGGATTTACGGATTTGGTTTCTTGATCCAAATTCAGTATCTAGAAACAGGTCAGGGCTTCACGGGACTCATGCACCAGGTACTAATCTCTGCGCTCCTGCTCCCTCCTCAGGCTCTCCCACACTCCCCTCCCCCACCTCTCACTCGCTCACCCTTTGTTTATTTTTTATTTTGTTTTTGAGCCAGGGCCTCATCCTGTACCCCAGGCTGGCCTGGAGGTCACTTTGCGACCCCTGTTGTCTTTAATCATGATTCATCTGCCTCAGTCTCCATGTGCAAGGTTTTAGGAGTGTGCTCCAAACCTCTCCTCTTCCAGGGCTAAGACTCCCCTAGGCCTCTGTCTACCAAGTCTCCCCCAGAGCTCTAAACCTTGCTGAAAAATATTGATCTCTACCGGGTATCTCCACGGCTGAACTCAAGAGCTTCTGATCTGAATTTACTTCTGTCTCCTCACGTCTCCTCACACCGCTGTCGCTGCCTTCTCCCTCCAGGTGTCTGGAGACTCAGCAATGGGAGTTCTCTGGCCTGGCAGGAATTCCTTCGCATCTCACACGTACTTCACCTCCCACGGAATGGTTGCAGCATTACCAGAATGCTCCCCAGACCGGTCCCGGCATCTCCCTCGGTCAGGAACTTTCCAGTTCTCCGACAGCCTCGCCAATCCCCTGGCTGTTCCTACTCCCTCCAATCTCCCGTCTCCAGTCTCCCGCACGCACAGCGCACATTCACACCACATCACAGTCGCCAGTGAAGGGCAGGGCGTCTGCGTTGGTCAGCATCTGCTCTGTGCCACTCTCATCTTTGCAGACTTGATCAGGTTTTTATTTTCATGTCGCTTTAGTGTCATCTTGTACAAGAGCCTTCTGATTGGGGTTGTGGAATGGGTGTCCTGAGAAAGCTCACATGCCAGAAAGGGCCGCTGTCGTGAAGACACGCGTTAAGTATTGAGTAACCGGCCAAAGAGGTTCCCAGGTGTGGGAACTTAGACAGGAATTTGGCCTGAGGCCCGGGAAAACTTTTTGTTTTTAAACCCATCTAGTCCCCAAAAGCAGTCACAAAAATGAGTCAGCTCCTGCATCTCCACCCTGGCCTGCGCCAAAGTTCACCAGTGATGAGCAGGAGTGTAGAGCTGGCGTGGCCGTCATGGAGCCACAGGCAGCTTCAGAGTGAGGACGGCACCCCACGGTTCCTCAGAAGAAAACCATCTCCAAACGGATGCCTGGGCCTTCAACAGATGAAGGCAAAATGTACAGGATGAGCAAAAATATAATATATGTTTAGAAATAGTCCCACGGAACAAACTCTGGCCTTAAACTCGATAACGGGGTGCTCCGCCATGACGACACCCCGGCCCCTGTGGAATTCCAGGAGAAAATGATGAAGGGCTCAGCTTCCAAAGGCTGATCCCAGGAGGCCGAAGTGGCTCTGCTCTTCACCTTCCCACTCCCAACAGCCTGTGACTCCAACTTCAGGAGATCTGGCTCCCTCTTCCGGTTTCCACAGATATCTGCACACACTCATGCAGACAACACGCACACATAGCTGAATATAAGCAAAATGAGTCTTTTTAAAAATGACCCTGGAATGTGTCTAACTCATATTTTTCCTGTGCAAGCTTATCAGAGTCACAAACTAACATGGAATCATGTATTTGGAAGCTTTGATTTAAGAAGCGATTCCGTGGCAATTGCGTGACTGAGGGAAGAGAAATGCTTCTGATTTGATCTTTTAGTCTTTTGAATTCTGTGATCTGCCTATACAAACTAACTCTTGGCAGACGGAGGCAGAACTGAGAGCTTCAGGCCAGCCTAGGCTATATAGTGAAACTGTGTCTCAAAACAATAAAAATAAAGGAGACAAATGAAAGACTAGAGATATAGCTCACTGGTGGACCCACCTAGCTGTAAAGACGTCCTGAGGCACGTGGTTCAATCACCAGCACCACAAAAAAAAAAAAAAGAATTAAGCCTGGCTGGGTGTGAGTAAGGCCCTTCCTTCTACCCAGAGCTCAGGAAAGCTACAGTAAAAACATAAGTATGTTAAGGAATATCAAGTCACTGTAGACATGTGATGGGGTCCCCCACCCTGCCTCACAAGAGCTCGAACACCACCTTCTTGCTAAAAGCACCCGCCCCAAACACAGCTAGCTTCAGACCAAGATGGCTGCGCGCAGGTGTGAGAACATTGCGTGGTAGTTGCTCCTGTTCCCGTGACCATCACAGCTTCTTACCCAATCAAAACTCTCCTCATCTCAGGATCCATAAGGTTTTAGACCTCTGGGTTTAGACCAGAAGCTGCAAGAGTTTGGCAGAGATGAGCAGCTGAGTGGAGGTGGGGGAGGGGACACTCACTGGGCACACACACACACACACACACACACACACACACACACACATTCGGCCTCCTCATCTCCCCAGCTCTCTGGCTCCTAGGTCTGGGCAGGAAGGAACGCGAGAAGAAACTCAAGCATCCTGTGTGGGGGAGTCTCAATATCCTCTCACGGTGACCGAAACTACAGTGGAGCCTCTGCCTGCGGGACGGGGTGGACAACCCACGGCTCCATAGCTCCCTTCTGACAAGAGATCTGTCCACCTGTGTCCACCCGTGAAGCTCTCTACACTGCGCTTGTCACAATCACCAACTAAAACGACCAATCCCATGCTCTAGGGACCATTTCAGGGGTGTAGACAGACGAGAACCAGAGGTGTAGACACACCTGTAGCCTGAAGAAGACCCACGTCTCGGCACCCCTTCCCCACCCCAGCATCACTCCAGCCACCGCCACATTCCTCTCTGCCCACACCCCGGGAACACAAGAGGCACTCTAGAAATCTGCTGAGAGACTCATGGCCAAGGAACCCAGCGTCCACTGTTTACTCTCTGTTTGAGTGGCCTGACGAGCTTGCCTCGCCCACATACTTGATTTTAAGAGAGGAAGAGACTGTACACCCACTCTCTCCCACCCTCCTCTGGGAGATGGCGCAGCTACCCCCCTGATGGGGCCTCTGACCAAGCCCTGCAGGAGGATGGAGGAGCTCAACTTTATGGGTGACACCATAAAGTTGAGCCTGCGGAACAACCTGTGCCCTCTGTCCCAGCTCCCATCCTACCAGTGGCACGGGAAAGAGAAAGTTTCTATTTGACACCTTCTAAGACTTGTCCCTGCCCTTCCTCCCTGACAACCCAGTGGGACCCAGAAGGCCCCACACCTCAGAATATTGGNCCTCAGAATATTGGGGGGGGGGGATTGATGTTCTCAATCCTAAGGATTTTAAACTACCCAGGAGGGTTTGGTTTTGTTGGGTTGGGTGGTTTAGTCTTAGTTTTTGTTTCTGAGAGAGAAATGAGACAGGGCTTTGCTGTATAGCCCTAGGCTGCCCTCCAAGGCTTAATCCTCCTGCCTCAGCTTTCCAAGTATTTGGATTATAACTGAACGTCACCACATTTAGATTTTTAATACTTTATTTTTATTATTTAAAAAAACTATAAAGTTCATAGCTCCACTCCAAATGCACATTATTAGAATCTCCAAGAGGAGGCCCAAGGAGTCCACAATCAATCAAGAACAGCTTGGTGAGAAGTCAGGCTCGGGGGCAAAACACATTCTGCTACTTAAAGAATGCAGGCACCCAGTTAGTCCCTGACGCTGGGGAAGAGAGGTAGGAGCTACTGGGTGTTTAGGAGTAGTTTCAGGAGAACTAGATAAATCAGAAAGAAGATGTGCGGGCACACACATACACATAGAAACACACACACGGGGGAGGGGAGTAATTGAGATTTTTAAACGAAAGTTCATGAAATGATTTGGGTTGCTCTTAAGCCCAAAGAACAGATGGGGCACTTATCTGCCCATGTACGTGGTTCTGACGCTGAGACTGTGCCCAGCACACAGTAGACGTTCAATAAATAGTTTATTACATGGATGGGTGGATGCCTAGAACGCTTCCAGCTCTTGGGTAAATTAACTACCCTACTCACCAGCATGCTCCATAGCATATGACATGAAAACCAGAGCTTACTGTCTTAGCCTTTATGGTACATAAGAGAAAATCTCAGAATCAGTGCCTTAAAAAAATACAAACTTATTTTCATCATTCCAGAGGCTAAGAATATGAAGATCAAGGTGTCGCTAGATTCGCAGTCTCATGAGAGCCGGAGCATATGGGGCGAAGCACTTCTCTGTGGCCTCTTTATTACAGAAACTAATCCTCCTCATTAACCCCCTCCCAGTGGCCTAATTACCTCCCAAGACCATCACAGTGATGATTAAGTCTCAGCTGCAGAACGGGAGGAGGGAACAGCAAGCACTGAGCACTGAGACCAGGGCATCTCCTCATAGAGCGGGTCTTTCCTGAACATCAGGTGAGAGACAAGCACCACCTGGAGAAGGGCACTGTGTCTCCAGCACAGGGGATCTGGAACCGACGGGAGAGACGTTGTCACCAAGTCCACAGATTGACCGGTCACTAAGCCATCTCTCTTTCTAAAATTACCTTTGCTTATTTCGTGGTGAGGAAGGGACAGAGGGTAACTTGTGGGAGTCAGTTCTATTTCTATCAAGTGCTTGAATTCAGAGGCTGAATTCAGGTCATCGGTCACGGCAGCAAACCCCGTCACCCACTGAGCCACCTCTGGGTGTGAGCCCCTGTCCATGGTAAGGGCAAACTGGACTGTGTCAACAGGCATTTTACAACAGAAAGGGCTGGAAGTTCGTAAACATGTTTCTCACTGGCTACCTCTGCCACAGTATCATTCTGCCTGTCAAACTCTGTGTTAGGGCCTGTGGAGATAGCTCACCTGGTGTAGTGCTGGCCACACACACTTGAAGGATTGTGTTCAAGGCTTGGCACCACAAATCAGGCATGGTGGCGGGCACATATGACCCCAGGCCTGAGAAGAAAGGGATTCACTGGCCAGCGAGCTGAGTGAAATCAGGGAGGCCAGGTCTCGGTGGAAGATCCTGTTTCAGGAAAACAAGTGAGCTGCTCCCAAGGATGCCACCCAGAGTGACCTCCATGTCCTCATTTGTACACACATACTTGCACAGGTACCCATGGACAGCACCCACATACAAATAAAAAATAAAAGCCTAAGGTTAAGGATCATTCGTTCCGAGAATTCACTCAGAATCTCTTAATTGGATATAGTTGGGGGGGTTGGATTGTTTGTTTGTTTGTTTGTTTCAAGCGAGGGTTTCTTTGTGTAGCCCTGACTGTCCTGGAACTTGCTCTGTAGACCAGGTTGGCCTTTAACTCAGGGAGTGCCAGGATTAAAGGTGTGCCCCACCACCACCCAGCAGATTAACTTTTTAAAATATACCTCCCTGGTACATTAGAGCTGACTAAAGGGAATAGAGGCATTATATAATAAGGTATTGTGCTGTTTTTGACATTGTTGCTTCCAATGAAGAATCCTTTACCCCACAGGGCACTGGGGATGAGGAAGCACTGGTCATAAAAGGCAAGTTTCCTCTCTCCCTGCTGGAAGGGAAGTAGCTGGGCAGCACTTATGTTTGAGGTAGACTGTAAAGCGTTGGTTCCCAGACAGAGAGAAGTAAGTGATGGTGGAGACTCCAGGGGGAGGGGAGAGAGAGACAGAGAAAAACAGAGAGAGAGAGAGAGAGAGAGACAGAGAGAGAGACAGAGACAGACAGAGACAGAGAGAGACAGAGAGACAGACAGACAGACAGAGACAGAGAGAGACAGACACACAGAGAGAGAGACAGAGAGAGACAGAGACAGACAGAGACAGAGAGAAAGAGACAGACAGACAGACAGACAGAGACAGAGAGAGACAGACACACACACACAGAGAGACAGACAGAGACAGAGAGAAAGAGAGAGAGACAGACAGACAGACAGACAGAGACAGAGACAGAGAGAGACAGACACACAGAGAGAGAGAGAGAGCGACAGAGAGACAGAGAGACAGGGAGACGGAGAGACAGAGAGAGAGACAGACACACAGAGAGAGAGAGAGAAAGAGAGACACAGAGAGACAGAGACACACACAGAGAGAGAGAGAGAGAGAGAGAGAGAGAGAGAGAGAGAGAGAGAGAGAGTCCAGTGTGGAATGGGAACAGAATTTAGAGCCATCACTGATGGCAAGTTGTGGACTCCTGGCTCCTGGCACAAAACTTCCAGCGTCAGGGGAGTGGTCAGCTGCAAAGCATGAGAAGGAGGCTGGGCATCAGGCCGGGAGGAAATCCTACCAGCCAGTAGGGAAGGGCAAGAGGAGCTACTTGTCTACCATCGATCGATCCATGGGCTTCGGCCAAAGCAGAAGCAGATACAAGAGCCAAGGAAGGTGGAGCCCTTAGTAATGATTGACATTTGCTGCTTCCGTGGCTCCTACCACGGCCCCACTGTGGACCTGATGCTTCTCCTGCGAATCAGCAGCTGAGAAGACCCCAGGCTGGCCTTGGTCGCCAAAAATCCCAAGGAAGGAGTCAGGCCTGGGGACAATGATCATGTCAGTTTGAAGGTGGTGGGCAGGATGCACCTGTGCTGCAATTTAAGCTGAAGAGACAGACGCCACTTAGGAGCCAAGGAAAGCCTGTTGTGAACGACAGGATCTGTCAGTGGGGCAGATCCGAGTCTGGTCTGAACGGCAACAGATCGGTGAAACAGGCCTACCTGCCCAGCTGGAAATGGAGGCTGAAGATTGGCAGATGTGTGCTAGCAGCGGACAGAGGTGCCCACTAAACAAGGAGCCTACTGCTCTGCTCCAGAACGCGGATATAAACCAAGGATACATTCTCAGTTAGGAAGACGCAGCTTGGCTCCAGCACGCACTACACTGCAGTTTTCTCTGTTCCTTCATTTCCCCAGATTGAGGGTTTCCTCCCCTTTTTCTTTTTTAATCTGAATAACCAGTGTTCTGCTTTGGGTGACGTCAAGTGGTCTGGGGGACGGCTGTGTCCAGGAAAACATGCTCCTTTCCATCAGTGTCCCGATCACTCAGCGCTTCTTCTAGAAAGTCATTTCGTTCTTGTTCCAGCAAAGGAGCCAACGACATTAAGCTAACTCCTTGCATACCTTGTTCAGTTGGGTACTTTTAATATTTTCCATTTATCATTCATTGTAAAAATCAAGGACAAGTTTACAATGTTTTCGTATGTCGATGCTACATGTAGACTTTGTCTTTAAGTAGGAGTAAATTGCTCTTTTAAAAAAGATCTTAATTTCCCTCTCAAGCTAAGCATCTTGTTGTTTAAATAAACTTCTTTTTTAGAGTGAAAAAAAAGTAAGCACAATAGTAATTGACATTTTCTACAAAGCGAGTTCTAGGGGAGCCACCACTGTTACACAGAGAAACCCTGTCTTCAAAATCCCAAGATAACTAAATAAATAATTGACACTTTTATATCTCAACACCGGTGAGAAGGCTTCGAGTCAAAGTTCACACAATTTTAAAAATGGAGCTGTACTTTTTTTCTCGTGCTAAAACATTGCAGGGAGTTTTACATCTCCTCGGTTTTGCCCATATTATTTAGGTCCAGACCTAAGGCAATCTCTCGTGACTTGTGAGTACAATTTGATAATCTGCTACTTGGGGGTGATGGATAGGCTTCACTCTCCTCGAGTAACCTTATTTCTATAGCTATAGCTCAGGAACAAGCCACCATGCTCTCCTGTGCCAACCAAAATCTTGACAATTATGATATCAATTTCTAATGCTCAAAGACAGCATTGGACACATTCATAGGGACCGAGACCACAAGGGCAATTTTAGGCAAGGAGGCGTTAGACTTGGCTCTGTGTCCAGCGATGTGGTCAGGATTCCAGGAGAGAAAAAGCGCAGCAGTGATGGGTGCTTCATCTGCACTTCATCCTCGGCTTTCAGCTGCTGCGCAAGACTGAGTAAGCCCATTGGATTTCTTTTCAAACCCTCGCCTTCCTGCTGAAGCCCAGTAGATCAGCAGAGTTACTCTTGAGCTGCATTGCTCAAATGTCTTCCCTCCTGCTCAGCCTGACTCCACTTCCCCACACAGTCTCATCAGATTAACCTTCTAAATTACAGCCTTGGCTGTTTTATTCCTTGCCGCCCCTCCCCCATCAAAAGCTTTTAACCTCCTCCCATT
Organism: Bramus lutescens; assembly: GCA_001685075.1. Classification (NCBI taxonomy): domain Eukaryota; kingdom Metazoa; phylum Chordata; class Mammalia; order Rodentia; family Cricetidae; genus Bramus; species Bramus lutescens. The sequence goes on along the minus strand of LOEQ01010434.1, from coordinate 17,422 downwards.
GGATTCACGGGATGCGCCAGAAGGAACCTGGAAGTTCAGAGGCGTGAGTTTCAGGCTGGCAGGACCACTAACTAGTGAGGCGGCTCTGCCCTCAGTCAGCTATAGTCTCAGCTCACTAAATAGCAGTACGCTAATCGTTCTAAGGTCAGGATGAACAGTTGAAGGTTTGAGATGAAGGATGGAGTTGTTAGTTTTCTGTCGATGCCCATTGCTGAGAAAAGAGTCAGGATCAACCGTTTGTCCACAGCTGTGCTTTGTAAACTGGCTCCATCAATCTCCTTCTATTCCTCTCTGCATTCCAACAAACCCTCCCCTCCATCCCTGCCAAATTAACCTGATTAGCCCCGAAAGCATTTGTGGTTTCCGCCCCCTTATCCTTCCTAATGCCAACTACTTTGAGTAAATCATTACCTGAGTCCTGCCCAGATGCCTGTTCGCTTACCTATTGCCTTTTCTTTGAAAACCCTCCCATATGAAGCCATGTGTTGATCCCCCCTCCCCAGCTGAGTCACTCAGTGCCCAGATTCTTTCCTCGGTCTATCATAACCCCCATTATGCGCTTGCACTCATGAAATTGCTTGGCATCCTCACGGGCTCCCTCACATCCTCACTCCTTGCCCCTCCCCCCATCTCCATCCCTACCTTTAGTGACTGAGCAGCTGGAAGAACTCAGGGTCCCTACTCACTCCTCCCCTTTACCTCAGCCTGTGGAATTACCTTATACGGGTCCAGGAGGAGTCAGTGTGATTGGGCTATGACTACTTTGAAAAACTAAATAAGATACTCTGACCTTAGTGATCCTTGAAAGAGGTTTCACTAAGGGAAATAAGCTCTACAAAAAAGGAAAAGATTTGCTGTAATTCCATTTATAGTTAGTCAGGGATGGAGAAAGTGCAACAGGGGTCACCTGAGGCTGCTGGGGAGGTGAATGGGGAATTGTTTAATGGGTATAGTTTCACCACAGGAGGACAACGGAGTTCTGGAAACAGTAACAAAGATGACACAATGCATGTCCTAATGCTACCTAACTGTGTGCATAAACATAATGAGAGTGCCAAGCTTCATTGTGAGCATTTTATCACAAAAATGAATGTAAGTGAGTGATTCCGTGACAGTGCAGAGAGCTGGTGCAGAGCTAGCGTGGTGATCTCCAGCAGCCAGCATCTCCTCCGAGATGCCCCTCTAGTGGGCTAACTATCCCCCTCCCCCGTGACTTCCCAACCCAGAGTATTTGCTCTGCAGGTACCTTTGTTTTTTCTCGTTCTTGGCTCCAGTTTATTCTAAGCTACTCTGTGGCCTGGCTGTGAATGTTTCTTTAAAATCAAGTATTTAAGCAGTGGTTGCTAAACAAACATATTTCACCCAAGATGGCTTCCTACTCACAGTCCTGCTGTTTGATTTTCCCACCTCTGTGGACTTCATGCCCATAGACTCAACCTCATGCTCTCTCTGGCCAGAGAGCTTGTTCTTCCTTTGAAAGGAATGCAAACGAGTCTTCTCCATCACCTGTTCTGGTGTTGCAGAGGCACTACCAGGAGCTCTGAAGCAGAGGTCCTCGGTACCTACAAAGGTAGAGCCCTGTAATGCCTCCCCAGGGATCCTGTTGCCATGGCCACTGGATTTATTTATATAGCTCCCAAGGCCTCCTTTCCCATGGAATAAGGCTTCCTTGGTTACCTAGCCTCCCTAAGGCATAGACACTGTTATAGCTTTCCAATCTTTCCAATAGCTTTGACTCTGTCCCACACTTGTTTAGATAAAATCAGAGTCACTGAGATATTTTAGGAATTATTACCAATGGGGAGGGGGGCTTGGTTTTTAAGCTAATCATAAAACCTCTTTAAACACAAATGTTTTGCTTTTTTTTTCTGTTTACCCGAGTTCTAACAAACTGTGTATATGCTGTTTTGAGAATCCAGAGTACCGTGGCAGAACCTTTCATGTGTGTGACACAGAGACTTCATGCCTGCTCACTCTAATGAAAATGTCCACAATGATATCTCCCGAGTACCATTCTTTAATCCTATGATTCACATACGTGCCCCTGAGGAGATTCCATGAATCTCCTCCCCAAGGTAAGTGCACTGTGAAATCCCTAGACATTGGCTCATATGGCTGATCCCTGTTGTGAAAATGGAGTGCACTCCACCTGCCCAAATCTCCCCAACTGAAATCCATTCTGATAACTCATTGGAATGCCATTGTCCACGTAAAGGAAATGGTGACGTTTCCTCAGAGCAACTTCTCTGAGCTGGAGCAGGATGAATGTGATTCAAACCCAGTGCTTCCTGTGGCATCAAAAAAAAAATGTGTGTTTTGGGGTGGAGAGTTGGGAGGGAGATGGCTCAGAGGTTAGCAGCACTGGTTGCTCTTCCAGAGGTCGTGAGTTCAATTCCCAGCACCACATGGTGGCTCACAACCATCTGTAATGAGGTCTAGTGCCCTCTTCTGGCCTGAGGGATACATGCAAACAGAACACTATCGTAGGTCTAAAAGGGGTTCCACAGGGCAAGGCTGGGTTAATTAGAGCAGTAACAGAAACATCCAAACACTGGATTATCATCCAGCATTTACATAATTACCCATGAGCTCATACTGTTGTGGATAAATAGGGAAGGAAAGAAAGAAGGTGAATTCTACTTAGTAAATACTTGCTCTTCCAGGAGAGTCAAGGTTAATTCCCTTCTCCTACTTCGTAGGAACTAGGGATAGTGGCCTGTTTACAAAGAATGTAATCTGTAAAAAGAAGCCTCGGGACTTCACCATGAAGAGGGGAGATTAGCATCATCACACAAGCATGCCAGGTGCCTATACCCTGTGAGAGGAGATGCTTCTTTCTAGAACTTTCTAATCACAGGAAGAAGATCAGGTATCCCCAAATCAGGGGATATTTCTAAAGAAGACCTACCCAGCTCAATGCACAACAACCAAGTCATAGAAACCAGTATTAAGAAAAATCTTAACACGAGCCGCTCCGCCAACACAAAGAACTCCAATTAAACCAGATTAGACCAAATTAAATGCCTGTGTTTAATAAATGGCACACTCCCAGGTGGCCGGGAGCATGGCAGGGGGAAGACACAAAGCAAAAACCACGTGTTTCTTTTCCCAGAGCAAGTCTAAATACACTGTGGGAGTAGTCCTGATCTGCCCTGGGGAGGGGTCAATGCTTGGCAGGCTGGGAGTTGGAGTCCAAGCACTTGGCAGGCTGGGGTGACACTTGCAACTCAACATTACAACCAGGACAGACAAATGGACAGGACAGCTTAGCATAAGACCGTGTCCAAGCTTGGGTCTTGGGACAGAAAATGGGCATTGCTGAAAAAAACCTAGTGAAATCTAGAGTCTGAAATTTAGTTAACAGTGATGTTTCCATGGTCGGCTCCCTGGGATGTTTGTTTGAGTTATGTTGTGTTGTTTGTACACTTAAAGAGCCTGAATCCAGAGATCTCTGATGAGAGAAAAGTGATCTACTCCAAGTTGTTCCCTTAGAAGCTGCTTAGACTGGACAGATGCGCACTGGCCTCTGAAGCCACTGTCCATAGAGAATTGTCCTGTTCCAGCGTAGCTCTGTGGGGCAGTATGGGAGCTCTACTACTATCATGATCTTGCTGTGAATCTAAAGTAATTCAAAATTATAAAAAATGATTTTTAAGAAAATGGTTCATACCATCTCTAATTAACATTTGGAGTCAAAGATAGCCCTACTACTAGAAAAGGTACTTTTCTACCCTGAAATTTATAAACCCAAATCAGACTCATGTCCACCTAGATATGGGGCTCCATACTCTTCAGGGTTGAGGTATAACTTGGTGGTCGAGTTTATGACCTGCAGGCACAGAACCACAGGTCCAGACCAGTGGCATTCCCTCACAATGAAAATGTTAGGCCCTTATTTACTAGAGCTTTGTGGGTGAGTCAGGGTGGAAAAGACACTTGTAATTTCCTTCTGAGGAAGGCCATCATAGAATCTAGTGCCAAAGCCAGCAAGTACCAAAAAAGTTTTTTTTTCTCTTTTCATCCTAATATTTACTAGAAAATAACACTAGCAATTTACTAGAAAATAAGACTAGCAAAAAAGACAGTTGTAAACGGAGGCAGCACTTTCATTACCCAAATAAAACGTGGTCCCAAATAATCACACAGAAACTTATATTAATTACAAACTGTGATCTGCAAGGTCCTTGGATCCCCCAATACAGGCTGCTTCAGGGCTGAAGGGTTTGGAGAGTCAGCAGGGGGGTGTTCCTGCTGTTGGGACTTCTTTGTACCATCCCACCCTGCCCTCCAAGCCTGCCTCTTTGTCTGCGAGGTCCTTAGAACCCAGCAAGAAACCTTTCTCCCATGCTGAGGGGATCCAGAGAGGTAAGTGGCCACATGATCGGACAGTCCTGGGGGACTGAATCTAGGCCCCCTCCAATTATCTAAGCTTTTCTGGCCATCCAGCAGGGTGAGTTCCCTGCTGCTGGCTTTCTTTACCCCATTCCACCCTGCCCCCCAAACTTGCCTTTTCATCTGCCAGGTCAGTGCATCCCCCAGCACAGCCAGCTTCAGGGTGGAGGGGATCTGAGAGGGGTCAAACCAAGAAAAACTCCTAAGTACAGTCAGCCACAGCAAAGATTGGACCAAGACGCCAAGATTCTGCAGGCCTCATTTGAAGGAAAAGATGGGGAGGCGCCAATGAAAGAATTCCTCCAACATCCTGAAAAGCAACATGATAACACCAGAATCCAGCAAACATGCAACAGGAAGACTTGAACATCCTAATCCAGAAAAAGTAGAAGAAATCGACTTTAAACATAACATTATAAAAATGATGGAGGCCCTTAAACAGGAAGTGAAAAACTCCCTTAAAGAAATGGAAAAGAAGAAAAACAAAAAGTTAGAAGAAATTAATAAATCCCTCAAAGATACCCAAG
>LOEQ01010432.1:0-40243 GCA_001685075.1 Bramus lutescens | reverse complement strand
GACTTTACAGAGTGGGGGCAGCAGGAGGTGCCTGACTCCATGGGACTTTACAGAGTGGGGGCAGCAGGAGCCACCTGACTCCACGGGACTTTACAGAGTGGGGGGCAGCAGGAGGAGCCTGACTCCACGGGACTTTACAGAGTGGGGGCCCGGGAAGATAAATTTCAGTTATCTTGAATGTAGTTTCATAACTGCTTGCTCTACCCTAGGTTTAGGGCTCAGTGTCAAGGGTAGGATGTCAGGTCAGGAAGGAGGTGTATGCCACTAAGAGCCTGTGCTTGAGTGGAGATTTCCATTAGGATTTCAGCTGGATGGCGGGTGGGCAAGTAAATTGTACACTAATAAAAATGCCTTCTTTTTCTTTTGTATAAAGGGAAGGTACGTTAAGATAGTTTTTGGTCTCCTGTTAGAGATCAGCCACTTTCCTTTTCAGAGGCAGTAGGTGGAAAATGAGAATGGGTGAGTTGTCTGTGCTTCCCATGTATCCCCTGCTCTGGTATTCTCCCACTCACTCAAGGTGTATAGGGCTGTGGGCTTTCCAGGTGGGCTCTGCCTGCTCCTCTTCTGCTTCCCCCTTATCACCTGACGACCTTAGGGCTTTAAACTTCACTCATTATAGTACTATTTCTAGAGATCAATTTCAAATAAAATTCATTTTTGTGTGTATGTGTGAGACTGCACAAAGATATGTGTACCATATGCATGCAGGTACTGGCAGAAGAGGGCACTGTATTCCTTGGAAGTGCAATTCCACTGGTTGTGAGCTGTCATGTGGGTGCTGGGAACTGAACTCTAGTCTTCTGCAAGAATGATCAGTAAGCACTCTTAACTGCTGAGCCATCTCTCGAGCCCAAAGATTTTTAATTTTGTATATATAAACTGTCTTTCTGTGTAGAAATAAGCATGTGACTACAGGTGCCTAGCAGGTTAAGAGGTCCCTGGGTCCCCTGATGCTGGAGTCACAGGTGGTTGTGAGCTGCATGATGCAGGTGCTGGGAACCAAACTCTGGTTCTTTGCAAGGGCAGCACATTCTCTTCACTGCTGAGCCAGCTCTGCAGCACTTTCAAGACCGAATTAACATTTTTCAGACATCTGCTGACAAAAGGAACTGACTGTAATGGTTCACCCCAGTTAAGCTCCATGAGACTAAGACGATGTTTTAAAACTCTCAACATTCTCTAGAGGAAAGCCAACAAAACATATTATTATCTCCCTGGTGGGCATGGGATGATCACCCCAGGACACAGAGCTGAGGCTCAGAGGTACTAAAGCAGACTCCACTCTCTCCCTGGGTCATGGTCCTGCAGATCAGCAACAGGCAGTGCAACTATGAAAAGTAATGCAAGCACACAGACCAGCCATAAAAGTTCAGAATTTTTAAGAGAAGAAAGTTATCTTCCCAGACAAACTTTGTGAATGGAACACTGTTGGACCAAGTAACTTTCTGCAGTAGTACTGCTCTCATGTGAAGTGTTCAGGCAGCTCCTTGTTCATCTTACCCACTACAGAGGTGTTCCTGGATCCAGGCCACAGAACAAAACACCAAAGAGAAAATGTTCATGACTTGTTGTCTACACTGTGGCATGGCAGGCTCTTTGGAACAGAACTGGAAGAGAAACTTGTGGCCAGAGAAAGGGTGAGTGCTAGACACGACGGGGGCATCAGTGATGGTGAGATCTACTGCTGGCCAGTTACCTCAACTCTTCCCTCAGTTGACCTCAGCCACACTTTCAGGATCACATTCTTTTGGTGGTTCTCTGGACAGCTCGCTCTCAATTTCCCACAGAACGCCATCTTCCTCCTCTAAGTTGCTGGAGATGTGGCACTTTCTGAACCCCTGGACAATTGATTCACTTGAGATGCTGTTCCATGCCATCATGACCCACTCCAGAAAGAGGCCCAGCGGTGGCTTCTTAGCATTTCCAGTGGGGCTCAGTGCCAGGTTCCCTGCCAGAAGCCAGTTGTAATACTGGGCCCGGACACTGTCATTCAGAGGCTTGTAGACCACCATATCCAACACCTGCAGCTGTGAGGTCAGACCACCTGGGATGATTACCATGTCTGTGTTCATGCTTTCCATGGAACTCTTTACCGAGTCGGTGGCATGACACCGGAAGCCATTCAGGATCAACATCCCTCGTTGTTTGGGCACAGCTCCAGTCCTCCGTTTCCACACAACTTCCAACCAGTCTTGCATCAAGTCCTCAGTCATCCACCCATAGCGGTGGCAGCGGATTTCCATGCCACTGGGGAACTTCCCAGGGGGAATATATGTTCCCCTCAAAATGATGTATGGGGGTAACTTCCTCCCATCAGCCAAGACACCCAGCATGGCTGTGATCTTCAATTTCTCCCTACCTGGTGTCTTCACCAAGACAGGCTTTTCACCCTGGTTGTCTACAGTCACTCTAGAGGGCACTTCTAAGCAGATGGGTGTCTCATCTGCATTGCCCATCTGTGCCACTTCATAGTCATGTGTCCGGCGCAGAGCCAGCACACTCTGCTGGTAAGTGATGAGCTTCTCAGTCAGGTCCTCGGCCAGGTGCTGGGGAACTGGCACTTTATGCCTCAGAGATAGGTCATACCTTCTCATCATTCTTCTACACCAGCCCAGACTTGCCTTGAATCCTTTCTCTGGAATGTTCATTTCCTGGGCAATTTCAAGAGCCTTCAACTGCATTGCCTCCCTGGTGATGGGGTCCCCTTTGGCCTGCATATATCTGACATACTCAGCAACACGCTGGTCCACCAGTGCAAACCTCCCATTCTTAGGACCTCTGAATGCCCGCCGCATGGCATGAGCATTTTGGAGCTGTGACTTCACTTTTCGCCAGTCTCGAACATTTTTTTCCAATACCCCAAACTGCTTGGCAGCCTGACAGTTGTTGGTGCTTTCGGCATACTCCACCACCATCAATTTGAACCCGGCATCGTAGCTGCGGCGCATGCCCCTACTGAACTGAAACCTGCTAGCCAAGTCATCAGCTGAGAGGTCACACCCTGGGAAGCCCAGGGCCATGTAGAAGGGGTACCCCTCACTCCATTCAGGCAGCTCAGCGATGTCCCGAGGCAGATGCCAAAAGCTGTTGAATTGCTGAGGTTGAGGGAAATGGGAGGTGGCAGTCATTGGGCTTGCCCAATGTGGAGTGTTAAAGTCAGATTCTTCATTTTCTAGAAGATAAATAAGAAGGGCAAAAATAATGCCATAATGTTTAATCTGGCATTCATAAAAATGAACCAAAAGTTTAACAAATAACCCAGCCTAAGTCCTTATTTATGTCCCATTAGCATGGGCTACCAAATCTTATTTTCACAGTACTGTGTATAGCATAGGCCCTTTGCAGTCGAGCAAAGAGACCATAGATGCTATGAAATTTAGCACGGCCATCAAGCTATAAAGTGACGAGAGAACTTTCAGTGACAATTGAATATAGGTACTAAACCTGGAGCAAATAGTATCAGGACCATGTATGGATGAAAACAATGTTTATGTGTGGGCCTGGTAGTGTAGCCCTGTAATCCCAGCTATTTGGGAGGCAAAGGCAGGAGGATTCTCAAGTTCAATGCCACACTGTCTCAAAATATAAAGGAAACAGAAAGACAGCTGGGGCTAGAGCTTGCTTATCAGGCTCCATCCCCACTCACACCAGTATTACCCACTGCTAATGTGGATGAGGAGCCAAATGTCTCCATATTCCTACCTAATACTATAAACATCTGGAAGCACCATGCGCTGACTCACAGCCCTTCAACTGAACTGAACCAAATCAAAATAAAGCAACAAAAACAAACCTACAGTAAAACCCAAGTTAGCGAAATGAAGCCTATACTGCAGACACCTAGTTCCTGCACGGCACAGACAGAACTGTTTCATCATACATTTCCATTTGGAAGGTAGTCACAGGAAACAGGGTTTATCGTGATTACCGTATCTTCCAAAACATTAAGGCCATCAGCTATAAAACGCACTGTTATGTATCATTAAAAACAGCTGTCACATGCCATTCATTTTAAGAGGTATTCTCAACTGTAATGTTAGTAAAACAAAAAGGAAAACATGTTGTGGAATCAGTGAAATATAGCATTTTAAACCCAATCACAGAGAAAAGCAAATATATTTTGGTAGTCTCAAAATTATGATACATATGCACACATATATGTGTGTATAAGCACGTGGGTATGTGGGGGTGCACTAATACACATACTTTCCCCCCATTCTTTTGAGGTAGTCTCATGTAGCTCAGGCTAAGAATGACCTTGAACTTCAGATCCTCCTGCCTCTACCTCCCAAGTGTTGGAACTAAATATATTTTTCCAACTTTCTTTTGATAAATTAGGTACTTCTTAGAAGTAACTATCCAAATGTGTACTACAGCTCTTACTGTCTTTCCTACCCAGAATGTAACAGGAAGCCTAGAGTAAGTAAATCTACCAGTGTGCTTTGTCCCTCCTCTCATTATGCCTAATTTGTAGAGGCACATGGCATGCTGACAAAGCAGCTATGCTCTCTGGTGTGGACCAAATGCTGTGTCAGCCTCAGGTCACTTCATCCATGCACCATGTGCACATCAAAATGGAAACTCACAGCCCGTAATGAAGAACTGGAGGCCCAGGAGACAGAGGTCACCAAGTCCATACAGTGCTAAAAAGGGATCTTTGCATTCCAAAGCCTACACACAACATTTGTGCCTCACTTCTAAATACACTACAGAATACACACTAAAACCGAAAACCTGGCTTGTTTCTCTTGGGTGTATGCTGAACTGGTTCACGCAGTACCTGCAAAGGTTACTCCCTGGAGCCGCCAGTCATCAGAATTAGGATACTCCTCTTCCCTTTCCAACCGACTGACCACGTCTGGCTTAGGGAATGGGAATTCTGTTCATAGGAAATAAAGCAGGGAAATAACTGTGTATTATGGACTAAGGAACACCCTCATCCCCATTGAAGAAGACAGGACCAGAGCTGGGTGATCCTTAAAAACACAAAGGATGGAAAACACAGTCTGGGCATTCCTGGACCACTGCTAATAGGAGCTGGTACTAACAACAGCAAAGTACATTGACCAGCAGGGAGGTGGGTGGATACAGTCATCAAAACAATCAACATTTTGGAACCCAACTGATCAAAACTGGGAAATTCTTCCAAATGCCTACACTCTGAGAAGAGGAGTGATGCCACTCTATGTGTTGGGGGGAGTACTCTTTGGTACACCCTCAAGAGTCTGAGGACAACAAAGCTTTCCTTCCCAAGGATACTGTCCTAGATCCATGATGACATTTTTTTTTAAAGTAACGGAAACAATGGGCCAAAAGAGGACTGTTTCAAGAGCTAACGCGAGTTTTCAAATAGAAAGGCGCCATCTGTATGTCTTGCCCAAATCAAAATCAGGGAATGAAGCTGGCACAGCACGGGAGGAGAGTCCCATTCAGATGAGGAGACTAGATGCAACAGAGAAGACAGAGATAATGATACAGGTCTCTGGGTCCAGAGCTTCCCAGAGACAAAGGATAAAAAAACATTACCCAGGGACAGGACAGTCTCATAATTCATCCTCATGACTTCCCGGTAGAGGGCTTTTTGTTGCTCTGTCAAAACTTCCCACTCCTCATCCGAAAAATATATGGCCACCTCATCAAATAGGGCTGGTACCTGGAACACGAACAATACTTTCTCAATGACTAGCATGTACATGCACACATGTTCACATATGATGGGCTGTGACAGACAAGTGGGTACAACGAAGCCTTCACTCTCACACGTCAGGTCAGGGCTCTCATCCAGGGGGAATTGTCTGTCTATTCTCACTGCTCTTGGGGACAAGTGTGTGTGAGCCCTCCTATGTCCCACCACCAAAGCAGCTGCCATCATCAGGGTGGGGGCATTGTCTCCTCAGATACTGCATGAGAACTGCTCACAGTTCACCTGGGACTCCAAAGTCAAGACTCAGCCATGCCCTGAATAAGTATCCCCATAAAGCTGTCCATCCCATCTTACAACCTCTCTATCTCCTAGCCAGAGACCCTAAACTGAAAAGGATTACTGCTCTCCACCGCATCTTTGAGGATCACACAGACTTTCCTCTTCTGAATGAGTCAACACTCTACACCAATGCTGTTCTGAGGAGAGTCAGCCAGAGAAGGCACCTTACAATCTAGGAGCAAAAGAAGCAGAGAAGGGCTAATTCGAGCTTCACGTACAGAATGAGATCCCAACAAAATGGGATTATGGGCTTTTATGCAAGACTAGGATGCCTGCTCCCTCTCCCATTCTTCCATTTCTTTTTCTGGGTCCCAGAAAGAGGGCATGCCTTCCTAGCTAAAGAAGGCCAGCAACCAAAATCTCTTACTTTTCCAAATTATTTGCTTTCTTTTCTACTATATTTTCTTTTGGGGTCATTAGAAATCCTACTCCAAAGCTCATATTTAGTGTTAAGAAATCACCAATGAACTTATTTCTGGCATTCTTTCCTTCAAACTTATTCCTCAAAGCTCTATTTTGGGGCTGGGTGATCATATTGTTTCTTCTTAGCTTAGAAAAAAAAATCAAGTGTATATATGGCTAGCAGCCTCTTCAAGATCAAGTTGTCAGTCACTCACACACCATGGCCTTTCTTCCCTTACTATATTGTTACCACCATACTCTCTTCTATTTGTGAACACTTGCTGGGAAGGGCCTATAACTGCTCCTTGATCTCCCCCAATAATCTCACAACAGAGCAAAGATTTCCAGTTTAGCAAGGGCCGTGCGGATGGGCTCAGGGGATCCTCATTTCTAGGCAAAAGACACACAGTCAACAGTGGCAAGGTTGAGACCCAGCACTGTGTGAGTCCAAGGCTCTCTCTAGAGAGGAGAAAGCTTTGTCCCAAAGGACTCTCCATCCATCTTACAGCTGTATTAACTGCTCACTGTTCCCTGATGCCTATCTATCTCTGCCCACTATTCCCCTGGGCCCTTGAGGTCCTCTTCTTTCACACCCACCCATCTTCAAGACCCAGCCCAGGTACACCATTCTCCAGGCTGTACGCACACCTGCACAGCACCTTGATGTCCTGCTTGCAACTCTCTGGCTTGTTACACTGTGCATTTGTTTCACTTCTCTGCTCCTCACTTAAATCTGACTTTGCTGAAAACAGCCTGCAATTACTTTGTTTCCCTAAGCCAAAGATGCTTCCTATAGCCCAGTGGTTCTCAACCTTCCTAACGCTGTGACCCTTTAATATAGTTCCTCATGCTGTGGTCATCCCTAGCCATAAAATTATTTCATTTTTGCTACTTCAGAATTTTAATTTTGCTACTGTTATGAATTGTAAATATCTGATATGCAGGGCATTTGACCCCCAGAAGTATCGCAATCCATAGGCTGAGAACTACTTCTATAGCTAGTATGCACATTCTATATACTGCTGAATGAGTTCTTGAGGCAAACATATTACCTCTGGATTTCTCTTCTCTTGTCATACTTGGAACAGTTTTAAAAATTAAAATTTTGTCAATAAACCAAGTCAACTCTTTGGAGTAAAACTGAACAAAACTTCTTCACACGTGGAACAGCAGGAGATAAGAACGGTGTGGTTCCTAGGCTTTTCTCAAACTTCCTCAATCTGAAAACCAGGCAGCTCAGACAATTTCCAGTCTATTCCTATTACCCAAGATTTTAAACAACTCTCTCTTTGGCCTTTTCACTCCCTTACAAGTTCTAGATCTAGGCCATAACTATTTATAATCTCCTTCTGTTCACTGACAGAAGAATGCAGGCCTAGTTACATCAATCCCTGCAGAGCGGGTAACACATTCTAGACCCAGATAAATGTTAACTTTCTAGACCTGGTGTGGAGACTCATCTTCTAATTAGCCCATGGTTAAACTATCTTCAACCAAGTCCAAAACAAGCACCCAGAGCACAATAGAGAGGCTTAGATGTCTCCCCAGAGCCCTGTGAAGTTGGGGCAAGACTTTGGGTCCTTCTATGCAGGTCTTTTATTTGATTAAGAGCAGCAGAAGGTAAGCAGCACTGGCTGCAGTTAAAGCTGAGCAACCAGGCAGTCTGCAGGCAGTTCACACTTCAGTCACATCCTCCCTTGGCCTTACAGTAAGAACCTGCAATTCCTGTCCTTCCTCTCTCACGTGATTAAGGACTCATCAGAGGAGCGTTCTCCAGTTTGTGTGTACTGTCTTACTCTCCTGGGAAGCTGGCATCCCAATCCTTATCTCCAAGGGTAACTGTTCTGTAAAGCACTTTCCTACTTTGAGGCTTACTAGAGAGGCAGCACCTGAGAGGAGCTGGAACCACTGTATCAATGGAGCCCTGTGAGGTTAGGCACTGTCCAGGGTATTTCCTATCACATAAACATATTATCTCTTTGAATTATTTAAATAAGCTATGGATATGGGGACTACTACTGAACTTTTATGGCTAAGGAAGCAGTGGCTAAGTAGCTTAGCTGAATTCATACAGCTAGAGTCTGATTCCAAAGCCCGTGTTGTCTCAACAGGATACTCTGGCCTTACCAAGGTGACTAGTATATAATCCTTCTCAGCTCTGCTCGACAGAGGCCTATTCATGTAGACTGATGGGTTTAAGACTCATTCCTCAAAGTTACTCAGGCCAGCTCTAACTACCCAGCACAGTACACCACGTCCCATCCCTCAACTTTACCTTTTCCCACTGCCTGTTTTGGTTCCAGCTTCAGGGTGTCTCTTGTCTGGAGTGCAAGCTCTCCCTTCCCTCTGCTCATCCCACTCATTATAAGGCTCAGTTCAAAGTATATTTATTCTACTCGAAACTGTTTTTCTACTCTTATTCTATTACAGAGCATACTTACATGTGAGTACTTCTTATGAACCATCTTCATTATTAAAAAATATGCATTTAAAATAGATTCTATTTTCTCTTCTCCTAATGTGCTAGATCAGCGTCTCAACCATATGCTATTGACATTTTGGACTACCCAGTTCCTCTCTGTATGTGCAGGGTACCTTCAACTGCACTGCAATGTATAGGGAGATCCTTGGCTCAAACCGAGGATGCGATAAAGGCCTCACACCCCAACCTCTACTTTGGGTCACAAAAACTAAAATTACCTCCATACACTGCTAAATGTTCCAGAGTGGGGAGGGGCTAAACTGTCCCCTGCTTAAGGCTAGGCTTTCTCTAAGAAGCACACTGTCAGGCCTGAGTGAGAATCCTGAACTGCCCTAGACTGCTGCTTTCCCTTGAGACTGGGGGCTGCAGGAAGTCACGGATTTGTCTTAATGCTGTGCAGTGGCTGTCAGTTGACTTCCTGGAGCTTCCAATGCCCAAACCCGAGCCCACCTCTCAAGCTGCCAGGCCCCTCCTCCAGCCTCCAGCTACTCTGCTCACTTCTTTCCTGGGCAAGGCCCGCTTTTCTCATTTGTTCAGCACAATCAGATCTCTGACTACACCCGATTTCCATACTGCTCCAGCCTCTTTAGATATTCTGGGTTGCTCCATTTAACCTTAGAATCCAGAGTTTCTGCTGCTTTGAGGTCTTTAAATTCCAGAACTGACCAATGCATGAGTCAGAACTGGGGAAGACAGGGTGACAAACACTAACGGGAAAAAGGTAGCACAGCTTCAGATCAGTGAGCCCAGAGCCTGGCGATGCCCGGCAGTTTACAGTGAAACATAACACACAAACACGCTGGTAGGGCTGCCGCTCAGGAAGCCAGTGGACACAGGGATCTGGGCAGTAAAGCAGATATCTTTTGGTACCTGAGGTCCTGTAGGAAGGGTGGACTAGATAATTTGGAAGAAGGGTTTTTCTAGTTTTTTGCCTACAGTTCTGTGTTCTATGATGAAAGGCTTCCCTTTTATTGGGCACAAAGGACATTATGTATTGATGATATTGATAATGTTTATATACAATAAAAAACTAAGCAATATCCATTTATTACTTACTAAAAATATTACAACTCGCACTTAGTTTCCATGCCTCCAGTAACTACTGTAAGCAAACACATGTATTAGATACTGTCGCACTTACACTTGTACATTCCGTGGAGCTTAGCATTTCCACTGACACATGGGGGACACAGCATTCAACGACCCGAGTCTTAAAGGTATTTGGTGCCTACAATATCTATAATGCTATTAAGTCAGGCACATGGGAAATGGGTGAATGACAGAGTGTCAAGCAGACAAGGTCTCAGTTTCTGAGACCTGAAATCAGCCTCGGTGCTGCAGGTCCCATTCCCATCACCATTCCTCCCTCCACCATTTGCACTGCCTTTTGAAGCCACAGGTTTTTTTTTTTTTCCTCAGGAATGCAAACACATGAGTCTGGGCTATTTTTACTTCCCATGTCTGCCCCAGGAGGAGACCTAAGGCAAACCGGGCTTCCAGGCTGTATTCCCACACCCTCTTACTTACCCAGGAGCCTTCGGAACCAATCAGTACTTTCTGCATATCTATGGGGGGGCCATCATCCAATCTCTGGATCCGAATCACCTCCTCTTGCTCTTCTTTTGGAGTCATGTCTGGAGGGTAGGCTGGGGACTCCATCTCTGTGCGCAAGATTTAGCAGACAAGCCAGGTGTCAGTGTGAACTCTCAGACCGAGAGGGTGGTTAAGGTGCACACAAACCGGCAAAGCATTGTCTGTTTCCAGCCAGAAGACAGGGATTCAGGGAAAGTGGCTATTTCATCATTATTAGAGAGGCTGTGGGCAGGTAATATATTTGGCTAGCTTCAAATACTTAAAGCTTTCTGTGGTTCGGGAAACCAGACTAGTTATCCCAGACCATTTGTGCAGAAGGACAGAAGTGAGAGCAGCGGACGGGCAAGGAGAGGTTTCAGCAGTGCATTGACAGGCCTAAGCTTTCCACTGCCAGTACCAACTGAACAGGGAACCGGGGCCAGAGGAGAGCGGTCCTGATCTGCTACCAGGCCAGAGTCTGAGCTAGACAGGACGTTTGACTAGTTAGCACAAAAACTTATCACCTGGATTTCCCAGAGTCACAGGCGCTGTCCACAAGCCAGTCCAGAAACTTAACAGTCTTTCTTCCTTAAAGGACCTCCCAAAGACAAGTCCATAAGATGGAGGGGGGTGTGCCTGGGGGCCGAAGGCCAACCCAGACCTGGCAGGACTCCTCGCCTCTGGGTCGCAAATTCTCTGAAGCTTCCTCAGGCCGGTACAAAGAGCTTCCCCTTAAAAGACTGCCGGCAACTGCTGGGTGTGTAGGGAATGTGCATCTCGTGCGTCCCATCTTCCGGGACTTCCGAAGCCAAGATCTTCCCGGAGTTCGGAGTCAGCGTCTCCAATGTTTCCGGANCGTCAGTGGGCCTCGGCGGTGCTTCCGGCGACGTTGGTGCTGCCAGCCGAGCTGGAGTACTCGGGAGCAGAGCGGTCTGCTTCGGTGGTTAGCTCGGTTGTCACCGCTGAGGTGGGCGTTTGCTCGGCGGGACACCGGTGACCGCTCGGCACAGGCGTCCAGGAATAATGCACTGTGACCCTAGCCCACCGAGGAGGTGGAGGGGTGACCCGACTTCGCGTTCCTATTCTGTCCAGAACGCCGTTCCTGGCATACCAGAGACGCGATTTTTGTAGTATTGACCATTAATTCCCAAGCATGTAATCCCCTGGACGAAGCAGCTGTATGGAAGTTCTTTCGTGTTGTTTGACTGCAGCTTTGTGAAGAATATAGCAACAATGTTCCAAGAGACCCCGCAACCCTCATTATTCTAGAAGATTCTCCGGTTAGATTTATGTTGGGACCTTGTTTTTTTAAAAAAACAAACACCCTGTTGATACTTATTAAAACCCTAGGAGAAATTGAGTTCTACTTGGGGGCTGATTTATACCTGAGAGGAAGGGGTGTGGATGTGAGGGGATGGAAAATCACCAAGAGGAATTATCAGAGGTTAAGGGATTCTTGCTAAACTGACTGAACAGGATTCTTGTTGAAAAGCAGGCCAGGGTGATCAGATAGATATTAAGGGCGCTAAACTGACTGAAGGGGTTTCTTGCTAAAACTAGGCTGGGCAAGCCGAAGATGGGGCGGGCACCAAGGCAGAGAGGCCTCTCCCAGGAGAGGACTCGAGCGTAACTGATTAAAGAAATAATATTTTTTAAAGATTTATTTTATTATTTTAAATTAAACGTGCATGGGTACATATTTATGCCTGAAGGGATAAACATAGAATACCCTTGGAGTTGAAGTTAACAGTTTGTGGTGAAGCCCCCTGATGGTGATGCTGGGAACCAAACTCTGATCCTTTCCAAGAGCAGTGCGCTCCGCTGTCTCCACAGCCCCAAGGGAAGCTTTCTTTATATATTTTTAAACGCATTGCTTCTGCACCGGTCTGCATGCACAAGATGTGTGTACAAGCGCAAATTCCATGGCATAGATGTGCTGTGCTTTTAATACATAAAGTACAGTACCATGAATACAGCTTTGAAATGTTACCGCTGGCAAAAGGGGAGAAGGCTTAATCATTGGATAGAAATTACAATATTGTGAGCGGACATTAGAAATGCCTTGTTTTAATGGACAGCTCTTTTGATGTGTAAATTTAATCTTTTAGAAGCAGGAGTGATTGATATTCTCATTTTAACTTTCCTGAGAGAAAGGGCAGTTTCCAGTGGAAAAGCAAGAAGGTTGTCAGGAAGAAACAAGGGTACTGGGTCGTTGTTGACACTTCAACTTCTTTGAAAAATGAACATGCGTTCTGATGTCAGAAAAAAAAAGCAATACTAAGTTCTAGTCTTTGAGAGCTCCAATATTATTTAAGTATCCCTAAGAAGAGGCTCTTCAATGACCTATTTGAATCCTTTAAACTTTTATAAAAAATATTTATGTGTGTGAGTGTTTGCATGTATGTCTTAGTTTGTTCTCTATTGCTGTGATTAAACACCATGATCAAAAACATCTTGGGGAGAAAAGGATGTATTTCAGCTTAACTGTGGTAGTCCATCATGAAGGCAAGTCAGGGGCAGGAACTCAAGGCAGGAACTGAAGCAGAGACCAGGAAGGAATGATGCTTATTGGTTGGTTCCCCAATGTGGGGGCTGAATTATGCAGGCCCATATTCCATATTGTCTGGCCCTCAGAGAATCTGAGTGACTTACAGGCACAGTTTACACCTTCCACACAGGAAGGGATCACCTGGCTCTTTTGAAGCAAAGCAAACATGGCACCACCTCAACAGGTGCCAGGATATGCTAATGTCATTCTGTTCCTTCTATTGTGAATTAGGAGGTCTCCTGGGGAAGAGTTGTTTTCAGTCTATATAACAAAATAGGCATAGGCAAGATATGACCTGTGACCATCCCCCTTCTCTCCCACTACCTAGGAAAAATGCTAATGAAGTTTGTGTTACCTTCCCCCTCAGTTTACCTTGATATAAAAGCTGTTTGAAAAATAGATGGGTGTGGATTTCAGGATTTGAATGATCACTGAAAGTCCCTCCCAATACTGTTGTGTGAATTGTGTCTTCATTACCATGCCTCCACTCTGGTATGAGAAATGTTTTATGTTGGGGCTGGACCCCAACACCCCAAAGCTTCCTCAGACCACTTTCCTATACCACTTAGGACTACCTCCCAGGGATGACATCACCCAGTAGGCTAAGTCCTCCCATGTCAATCATTAATCAAGAAAATGGCCCACAAAATTGCCTATAAACCAATCTGGAGATGGCAATTCCTCAATTGGCATTTCTTCCCAGATATGTCTAGTTGACAGAAACAACCAGCTCAATGTATTTATGCATACTACTTGCCTATGGAGGGCTGAAAAAGACATTGGATCCCTTGGAACTCTAGTTATAGATGGTTTGTGAATCACCATGCAAGTTCTGGGAACTGAACCCAGGTCTTCTGCAAGAACAATAAGTACTTAGCTGGGCGGTGGTGGTGCACGCCTTCAATCCCAGCACTTGGGAGGCAGAGACAGGTGGAGCTCTGTGAGTTTGAGGCCAGCCTGGTCTTTAAGAGCTAGTTCCAGGACAGGCTCCAAAGCTACAGAGAAACCCTGTCTCAAAAAACTTCATCTGAATGGGGAGTGACTGAAACCAACCTCTCTGTCTTCAGTGATTTGACAGATGTATTTCTGCTAGTTGTTGCTTTACATATCAGCAGAATGCCTACGTGACCAATGTAATGTTGGTCTGATTTCATTCTTGCTCCTATTGAATTATAGCAGCACCATACCATAAGATTCCAAAAGGCAGGGCTATAGAGATGGCTCAGTGCTTAAGAGCAAGTATGAAGACAGGTAACAAGCTGGACATAGTTCTGACCAGCACAGAGCTGAGTGCAAACAGGAAGGCCACTGAGGCTTGCCACCTGCCAGCCTCTGAGAGGGTGTAGGGAGAGTTAGGGACACACACACACACATACACACACACACACACACACACANCCTTGGAGTTGAAGTTAACAGTTTGTGGTGAAGCCCCCTGATGGTGATGCTGGGAACCAAACTCTGATCCTTTCCAAGAGCAGTGCGCTCCGCTGTCTCCACAGCCCCAAGGGAAGCTTTCTTTATATATTTTTAAACGCATTGCTTCTGCACCGGTCTGCATGCACAAGATGTGTGTACAAGCGCAAATTCCATGGCATAGATGTGCTGTGCTTTTAATACATAAAGTACAGTACCATGAATACAGCTTTGAAATGTTACCGCTGGCAAAAGGGGAGAAGGCTTAATCATTGGATAGAAATTACAATATTGTGAGCGGACATTAGAAATGCCTTGTTTTAATGGACAGCTCTTTTGATGTGTAAATTTAATCTTTTAGAAGCAGGAGTGATTGATATTCTCATTTTAACTTTCCTGAGAGAAAGGGCAGTTTCCAGTGGAAAAGCAAGAAGGTTGTCAGGAAGAAACAAGGGTACTGGGTCGTTGTTGACACTTCAACTTCTTTGAAAAATGAACATGCGTTCTGATGTCAGAAAAAAAAAGCAATACTAAGTTCTAGTCTTTGAGAGCTCCAATATTATTTAAGTATCCCTAAGAAGAGGCTCTTCAATGACCTATTTGAATCCTTTAAACTTTTATAAAAAATATTTATGTGTGTGAGTGTTTGCATGTATGTCTTAGTTTGTTCTCTATTGCTGTGATTAAACACCATGATCAAAAACATCTTGGGGAGAAAAGGATGTATTTCAGCTTAACTGTGGTAGTCCATCATGAAGGCAAGTCAGGGGCAGGAACTCAAGGCAGGAACTGAAGCAGAGACCAGGAAGGAATGATGCTTATTGGTTGGTTCCCCAATGTGGGGGCTGAATTATGCAGGCCCATATTCCATATTGTCTGGCCCTCAGAGAATCTGAGTGACTTACAGGCACAGTTTACACCTTCCACACAGGAAGGGATCACCTGGCTCTTTTGAAGCAAAGCAAACATGGCACCACCTCAACAGGTGCCAGGATATGCTAATGTCATTCTGTTCCTTCTATTGTGAATTAGGAGGTCTCCTGGGGAAGAGTTGTTTTCAGTCTATATAACAAAATAGGCATAGGCAAGATATGACCTGTGACCATCCCCCTTCTCTCCCACTACCTAGGAAAAATGCTAATGAAGTTTGTGTTACCTTCCCCCTCAGTTTACCTTGATATAAAAGCTGTTTGAAAAATAGATGGGTGTGGATTTCAGGATTTGAATGATCACTGAAAGTCCCTCCCAATACTGTTGTGTGAATTGTGTCTTCATTACCATGCCTCCACTCTGGTATGAGAAATGTTTTATGTTGGGGCTGGACCCCAACACCCCAAAGCTTCCTCAGACCACTTTCCTATACCACTTAGGACTACCTCCCAGGGATGACATCACCCAGTAGGCTAAGTCCTCCCATGTCAATCATTAATCAAGAAAATGGCCCACAAAATTGCCTATAAACCAATCTGGAGATGGCAATTCCTCAATTGGCATTTCTTCCCAGATATGTCTAGTTGACAGAAACAACCAGCTCAATGTATTTATGCATACTACTTGCCTATGGAGGGCTGAAAAAGACATTGGATCCCTTGGAACTCTAGTTATAGATGGTTTGTGAATCACCATGCAAGTTCTGGGAACTGAACCCAGGTCTTCTGCAAGAACAATAAGTACTTAGCTGGGCGGTGGTGGTGCACGCCTTCAATCCCAGCACTTGGGAGGCAGAGACAGGTGGAGCTCTGTGAGTTTGAGGCCAGCCTGGTCTTTAAGAGCTAGTTCCAGGACAGGCTCCAAAGCTACAGAGAAACCCTGTCTCAAAAAACTTCATCTGAATGGGGAGTGACTGAAACCAACCTCTCTGTCTTCAGTGATTTGACAGATGTATTTCTGCTAGTTGTTGCTTTACATATCAGCAGAATGCCTACGTGACCAATGTAATGTTGGTCTGATTTCATTCTTGCTCCTATTGAATTATAGCAGCACCATACCATAAGATTCCAAAAGGCAGGGCTATAGAGATGGCTCAGTGCTTAAGAGCAAGTATGAAGACAGGTAACAAGCTGGACATAGTTCTGACCAGCACAGAGCTGAGTGCAAACAGGAAGGCCACTGAGGCTTGCCACCTGCCAGCCTCTGAGAGGGTGTAGGGAGAGTTAGGGACACACACACACACATACACACACACACACACACACACACACACACAGTTCCAGGTCCAGGGAGAGATTCTGCCTTAAAAAGAGTGAGGTAGAGAGTGGTAAAGGCAAACATTGGACCTCTTCCTCTACACCAAACTTCCACAAATTCTCCAAAGCTCAGAATCCTGCATAATACTTATTTTTAACTGAAGTGTCTCTGAAGAGCATGCCTTTCTGACCTTGTTCAGTGGAGACCCCATAGTCTTCAGATCAGCATGGCTTCTGTCACACTTCCTCCTTTTCTCTGGTACTTTGGCAGATTGAACTAATGACTCTGTCCTTTGTGTACCTGTGGTCCCGTTACACATTGTGCCATTGCTGAGGTGTTGTGTGCCGAATGAACTCCAGTGCCCCATTCACTTGGCATGGCCATGTGATGCACGTTGGCAAATAGAATGTGAGTAGAAAGAACCCTGTGTGACTCCTGAGCAGAAGTTCTAAGAGGTTTGTCTGTTTCCACATGAACCTCTGAGAGCTGATGACCTCTGCCATGACAAAAACATTGAACTTCATTTTCCTTCATTCTTGGTGTCTTAATTTCTTTTCTGTTGCTGTAAAGAGATTTCAGGACTAAGCTGACAGTTTATTGGGTTTACTGTTTTAGAGACAGAGTCCATGACCATCATGACAGGGAGTATGGCAGCAGGCAGGTAGGCATGGTGTGTGTGGTGGCTAAGAGCTAACATTCTTATCTGCAAGTAGGAGGCACAGAGCTAAGTTAGAATTATATGGGTTTTTGAAACCACAAAACCTGCCCCTAGTGACAGACCACCTTCAACAAAGCCACACAAATCCTTCCCAAACAGTTCCACCAACTGGGGACCAAGAATTCAAATATCTAAGCCTATGCGGACCATTCTCATTCACTGGGCATAGAATGAAATGTGTTATGGATGCTTCCTGGATGACCCAAAGACAAATAACTATACATAGGAATCATCACTATTTCCAAAGAACCGAGTGCTGGCATATCATGTTTTAGAGCATGCTCGTCATGATAGCCAGTTCAGACAATGACTGAAGATTACCTTGGGCTGAGAGTGTTCAACATCAGCTTTCATAGTCATGCTCTGGGATAGGAGAACAGATGTCCTCAGGTACCCTTGATGAGCAGGGAAAGAGGGTAAGAAGAATGTCACCAATGAACATAACTTCTCTGCTGAGATTCTGATATTTCAGAGGGAGAGGAAAGTATCATTTCCCCTTAGAAATTACCCATTAAGGTATTCATAGGATGATGTGGCATTCCCCTCTGTATGCTGTGAATACCATTGGTTAATAAAGAAACTGTCTCAGGCTGGATTAAAGAAAAATAAGCCATGTAAAGATAATACAGAGAGAGCTTGGATAATACACAGAGAGTTTGGATTATGTATATTATTGTGATTTCTTTGAATTTTTTGACTGAAGTAGCTAAATACAGAAAGGCATTTCATTGTATGGGCTACTAAACTAAACCAACATATATGTTTTAAAGGTTTTTTGACTTCAAAGTTTGAGCCTAAGAACATATTTCTTTGGAAAAGAGATTCTTCTTTTGTTTCCACAGAGGATGAGAACCTATGGAATCCTTCCAGACTAATGTGGTTTGATGGACCAAGCCCCCTGAAAGGTCACCATAAACACCCCTAAAAATTAGTTTGCCCAACAAAAAGAAGGGAGCAGTTTGGAGAGAACTGCGTCCATATTCCTCAATATTTTTTATAAATGTTTGTTTACATATAAAGGGGGATATAATATAGAGATGAATACTTTGCATTGGTTTATTGATACAAATTTAAGATCAATTTTGTTATATGTCTATTTCTGCTATCAATTAAGGTATTGTGTTTGTGAAGCTTATTTAAAAGTGTAATGTATAATTACAAAATATAGGTTAATAAATAATCATCTATAATAGTCAATCTTGAAGTCATGTCAGTTAGGTTTTCTAGATATATAGAGATATTTCAGTTAGATAGGTATTCTTCAAATCTTTCAGAGACCTTCAGAATATAACATTTAAAATGTTTTAATAACTTAGGACTTTTCATGACAATGAGACACATCTGTTCCTGGCAGCACCAATCTACTTCAAGACAATGATGGACATGGAAGAGGCTCTTTATTGAGTTTGTTAGCCATTTGGGCAAGAAACTGATCTTGCCTGGACTGCTTAATGTTATGGACATGCAAGACCCACAGAAAAAAATGACAGCTGAAGTTGCCTAAGGAAGGTGAGACAGTTTTTCAGGGTTCCTGTTTCATGAAAGAGTCTGCCAGATATTCTGCAGGACACAGAGGAAAGCAACTGATGGACTTTGCCATTACACAGCAGAACAGATCTTCATATTTCCTGCTGCAAAGAAAGTCTGCTGGATACTATGGGCCTGTAGGCTGAAGATGTATGATCCAATGATACAGAAGACCTTTGGGTGACTGTCCAGGCAGCAAGATGTCTCTGTCAATTCTAGAGATTTGGAAGTTGCTTATAATGCACTTCCTATTTACTTAAGTAGTATTATATCCTTCTGGAGTCTTTGATGGAATTGAAGAATAGTTATAGCTTTCCTTAGTTATGATAAAAGATAAAGTAGATACAAATATTATAACTGTAATTCTTGCTAGATACTTATTTTGTTATATGTAATTTTTATGTGTTAAAGTTAAACTTTCCTTTNTAGGTGGGGAAAACTAAACTGAATGCTGGGAGAAAGAAGGTGGAGTCAGGGAGAGGCCATGTAGTTGCCACTGGGAACAGACGAGCTGGAACCTTGCCAGTAAGCCATAGCCATGTGGCGATACACAGATTAAAGAAATGGGTTAAATTAAGATGTAAGAGCTAGCCAATAAGAAGTTAGAACTAGTAGGCCAAGCAGTGATTTAACTAATACAGTGTCTGTGTGGTTATTTTGGGGCTGAGCAGCCAGGAACGAACAAGTGTCTTCCAACTACAATGGGAGATGTCAAATAAACCAAGCCTTAAAGCTTTGATAGTATGGTAAAATGCGCCCTTTCAAGTTACCTCTGAATACCCTATTTCTTCAACAATCTCTCACAGAACATGGTTTTGAGTTTCTTGTCCTTTAAAGTAACTAAAAAATAATTTAGAAATAATATTTTCCAGTGAACATGAAAAGAAATATTATTATAAATCTTTGGGTTTTGGGAGGATTAGTTACCTAGTGGAAGCCTCTTGCTGCAGAATGTTGGAGCCCCTGTTGTATGGCAGTTTCCACTGAGATTGAAACATTGTATCCTACATGGACGCACTTTAAACAGGAAGGTCTCAAAATAGCTTCAGGGAGTCCCTGAAACTGACTAGATTCCTTAGGCCCCTCACTACCAGAGAAAGCAGAGAGCCAAGATGCAAAGACTCCCAGGCCCCCAAAATTTCAAGAAGACTCAGAACAGCCCAGTTGCCTGGGGGAAGCAGAAACCAGCCGAGCTGCCTGGAAGACATTTAGTCAAGGGTCATTAGGAAAGGACATGCTCCAACCTGTTGAGCTGTATCCATGCTGTGCAGTGTGCTCCAGTTTTCCCAGCTTTTGTGAGCTGTCACTCATGCTGGGGTGGGCCATGGTGATGCGGCTGTCTTTGAGTAATTTCCTATAACCGCTCATTGATATTCCTGTAAGTAACTCCAATAAAACTCATGGTTCACCAAGTAAGACTTTGGTGGGATTTGAAGGGGACTCCCGCACAGTGGGGGCTCCCTTCCAGATCCCAGTTGGCACCAATCACACCCAAACACTTGTTTTCATGGAGAGATCCTCTGTTAATCAGGAAAGGAAAGTTAAAGTGGCTGCTTTCTGACTCAGGCAGAAAAACAGCAGCAAATGACCTTGCAGGTGCAATTTTAATAGGCTGCAAAGGGGAGGTCTGTGTTAGAATGGGCTAGGATGCAGTGGTAAAGGAGATGGGGGTGAGGGGAAAAGGGAAGGGGACAAAGAAAAGGGGCAGGGATATTTGTCCCACAGGGACAAAGGTCTGCCTTAGGAGAGAGGGGAAGACAGACATGGCCCATAGGCAAATGGCAGTTTAATGGTAAAGGGGGAAACTTTCTGTTAGGACAAAGTGTTTAACTTTAATTGGGCATATTAATTAGGTGAGTCAAGAGGAGCTTCTGATTGTTGGACTTTGGTAGTCAACATCAGGAGAAAGAAGTGGCCTGCCTATTAAGGGACTAGACTTTGGTGGCTGGCTTTAGGAATGCAATCTAATGGTTTTTAGTAAGGCAAAGGGAATGGGGAGAAGGGTAAGGCCACCAGAGCCACATGTTTAAATGGACTAGTGCCTCTTCCATATCTGCACCTTGGTCTTTTGTGGTTTCTCTGTCTGGGGTAAGTAGAAGAGTTTTCTGTGTCTCCCTAGGAAAAGTTTTGTCATGAAACAAAAACCCCACTGTACAAAAGCACTAATCCTTAGCTTTTACATATCAACTGTGGGAAAAAAGTTCCCAGGGAAAAGGTACACCTTCTGCAAGGCTGATTCATCCATTAGAAATTCAGTGACTATGGATTGGGGTGTTGCAGATCTATAGTCAAATGCCAATGATCTTTGGGTATCTTTAACCCTCCTATAGACATTTATTGCTATCCTCCGTACCCGATTTTACAGCTTTGTGGCTATTAGGAAAGTCATTTGGAATGTACAAACAGAGCACTGGTTTTCCAACCAACCAAAAGCCCAATACAGTGTCAGATAGCACCTGACAATAAAATGTGCCCCTTCAAGTTCCCTCTAGGTACCTCTGTCTTCTTCAACAGTTTCTCACAGGCCCTATGACAGGCTTCCACGTTTGTTTCAACTCTCCTTAGTGGTTCCACCAGGGCATTTGAAACGTGTCTTGATCTGTGACATATGTTCTGTTACTATGAAAACTTCCCAATACTGTTATCATGTTGGAACATGTAATCTGGAGTGCCCTAAATCTATGTTTCCAGGACATAGTCACTCATATTAGGCTTCAGGATAAACTATTTCTTATTGCATTGGAGGTGAGAGTTACCTTTTTGTTTTGACACTACTGATATACCACTGACCAAATACTTTCAGGTCAGCAGACATAGAAATTGATTATGCCCCCCCCATGAGGTCATGACAAGGGTGCCAACAAATAGTACTGTCACAAAGAAATGTAAAGAAAAAGTAAGAGCAATAATTTGGTTTCAATGGTATATCTGAGGTCCTTCACACAAAGAAAATACCCGTACCCATTCTAATATCTCCCAAAGCCTCATCTAATCATAGCATCAGCACAAAGTCCAAATTTTAATAGCTTTTATCAGGCTTACTTGATCAGATTTATGGGTTAAGAAAATGACTTAGAGACAGGATAACAGAAATAATGATTTCATATGAAAAATGGGGGATGGTAGCTTAAATAGTCATATTTGTAACAAATCTGAGTTTCCAGTGGACAAATGTTGGCAGATCGCTTTGCTCTGGGAGTATTGACTGTCCTGTGGGCCCTGGTTCAGCTCTGTTCTGAATGACACCAAAATTGATTGTTCTTCAGTGCTTGGCTTATGTATTCTGGGAGGTCCTTTACCACCACTCTCCTTCATTCTTCTGAAGAGGTCAATGAGGCGTGCATTGTTCCTGTTGACAGTACAACCTCAGCCTGCTTGCTTCCTTCCTTCAGGAGTGATGTGGGATTCCCCTCTGTATGCTGTGAATATGTTTTATTATCATTGGTTAATAAAGAAGCTGCTTTGACCTGTGGCAGGACAGAATAGAGCTAGGTGGGGGAAACTAAACTAACTGATGGAAGAAAGTAGGCAGAGTCAGAGAGACTCCATGTAGCTGCCAAAGGAGAAAGATGCCCCAGAACCTTACCGATAAACCACAAACTTCGTGGTAAAGTGCAGAATAATAGAAATGGCTTAATTTAAGATGTAAGAGTTAGTTAATAAGAAGCCTAAGCTAATAGGCCTAACAGTGTTGTGATTAATACAGTTTCTGTGTGATTATTTCGTATCTGGAAGGCCGCGAAACAAATGAGCAGTCTCCGCCAGTATAGGACTTTGAAGCTTGAAAATCCCTTTAAATATTGAACAAAAGTCAATTTTAAATATTTCTTTTTATTTTTATGTGTATGGATATTTTGCTTGCATGTATGTCTGTATACCACATGTGTGCAGAGGCCAGAAGAGGGCATCAGATTTCTGAGACTTGAATGTCAGACAGTTGTGAACCACTCTGTGGGTGCTGGGAACTGATCCTGGCTTCTCTGGAAGAGCTACTGAGGCAGTGCTCCAGCTCTTCAATTTGCTTTCATAGTTAGTTGTCTTCTGAGACAAGACATGTAATGTTCCCACCAATCCTCAGATGCAGCTGAAAGGATACACTCCACGGTATTTGATTCCTCTCTGAGGTCTCATCAAAGAGTGCACTTTTGATCTTTATCTTTAGAAAGTACTTAAAGTGTCTGGGCCTTCATGTTAGTCTTTTTTCTTTCCCTTTAGAGCTAGTTTGGGATGGGGGCGGGGAGGGGAGGGTGCAGAAGGTACTGGAAACGAGGTCCTCAGGCATGCTAGGCAAGTGCCATGTCTCTGAACTACATACCTTGTTGCACAGCTCAAGTGTTGGCTTTCTGCATGCTGAATTACAGGTGTATGTCACCATGCTGAGTAGGTGCCAGGTTTTACCGACAGTCCTTACAGTTTAATGGGAAATGGTTTTGCCTTTCTAACTCTGCACTTTCTGTGCACTTGGGGTCTATTTATATTCACTCACAAACTATTTTCCCCTCAGTTTGATTATTTGCCCTGATACCTTATCAAATGCATCCTGTAGTAGCTAGTTCACCATCTGACGTAAAGTCATTTCCTTAGGTCTGATGCCAGTCTTTCTGGCCTCCAGGGTGACAGTTTAACCATTTCCTAACAGAACATCACTCACTAGCTTCTTATAATGGATACTGGGACACCTGCTACCCAGTCAGAAATACGCCTTAAGGTTTTAGTCTCAACACCAGCTCACTTGTAATTATACTCCTCTGTGTTTGTCAAGCAAACCTCCAGCATGGCAAATAAAAGCTATTACAAAGGTCATTTTCATTTACAGAGCAATTATTTTCCTCCTGACGGGACTGGAAGTCCACCATTGTCTAGTCTATCTGGCCTTGGCTTGCCCATGTAGCTAGTTATGCCACTTGCGGATGACCAGCTGCTTATGATTCCAGCTTTTGGGCTGGACTAGGGCTTGCCTGTTTTGGGTTTCAGAAACTTTTCTCATGCATGATGATAGAACACAAGGGGGAAATCCCCTCCTGTAGGTGGAGACTACTTGTTTGTTTCCTGACTGCTCAGACCCAAATAATCACACAGAAGCTATATTAATTACAATACTGTTTGGCCAATGACTCTAGCATATTCCTAGCTAGCTCTTACATCTTAAATTAACCCATTTCTATCAATCTGTGTATCGCCATGAGGATGTGGCCTACTGGTAAGGTTCCTAAGGCTCCCATGTGTCCTCCTTTGGCAGCTACATGGCATCTCTGTCTCTGCCTTCTCTCTCTCTCTCTCTCTCTCTCTNNNNCTCTCTCTGTTCTGATTTCCAGCCTGGCTTTACTCTGCTAAGTCATTGGCCAAAATAGCTTATTCATGAACCAATAAAGCAATACATGTACAGAAGGACATCCTACATCACCCTCCATCCAAACACATATCAAGTCTTTTATTATTTACTAATATCCTATTAGTTATTCTTTGATAAGGAACTTATTTTTGTTACTGATTTAATTACATTACTTGCTACTGCTATTACCTGTTATTGTTATTATTACCTATATTAGTCCCCCCTTTTTCTGCTGTGATAAAATACCCTGACAAAAATGACTTATGGGAGAAAGGGTTTTTTTTGGCTTACAGCTTCTAAAGGATATGGTCCATTATGGTGGCAGGAAAATGAAGCTTGTCCTTCACTTGGCTGTCTGGAAGCAGAGCAAGAGCAAGCATCTGGGCCAGGCTTTAAATGTTGAGACTTGTCCTCAATGACATACTTCTTTTAGTAAGGCTCCACTAACCTAAGGTTCCATAACTTCCTCAGATCAGACAGCACCTCTGGTGGGTAAGCAGGTACTCAAATACACAGCCTCTGTGGGACATTTCACATTCAGACAATAACACGGAGCTATGCACGTGTTGTTTCTTCATGATTCAGTCTTGTTGGGTGTTTGTGTCTAAGAACGCCTGTGCTTCTTATAGATTATTAGATTTCTGGTGTGCAGCTGCTCATAACTAGTGATCATTTGTATTTCTGTGGTGCTGGCTGCAATATCTACATTTTCATTTCTGATCTTTACATGTTTGAGTCTTCTGCCTTTTCTGCTTGGTCTTGCTATGGGCTTGTGCCTTCCTTCTTTTCTTTTCTTTCTTTCTTTTTTCTTTTTTGAAGTAATCGATTCTTTGGTTCATTGGGTTTTTGTACTTTGTTCTCATCTGATTGATTTCTGCTCTGATCTTTATTTGTTCTACTAATTTTGGGTCTGGTTTGTTCTTAGTTTTTAGTTCCTTGTGGTGCAATAATAAATTGTTCATTTGAGAACTTTTTAAAATGCATTTATTTCCACAAGCTTCTCTCAGTATATGACTTTTGTTGTACATTGTATTTTTTGGTATGTGAGGTCTGTATTATCCTTTATCCAAGAAATCAGAAATATCTTTATTAACTTTACTGTGTCACCTAGTTTCTAAGATGTTTAATTTACACATATTTGTATAGTTTACAGAGTTTTCTTGCCATTTGTTTTTATATTTACTGTCTTTAAGTTAGAAAAAC
Source organism: Bramus lutescens (assembly GCA_001685075.1). Lineage (NCBI taxonomy): Eukaryota > Metazoa > Chordata > Mammalia > Rodentia > Cricetidae > Bramus > Bramus lutescens. Next base: position 14,873 of record LOEQ01010432.1, on the reverse strand, counting down.
TAATATGGTTTCAATTTAAAAAGCCTTAGAAGCTACTGTTTTGTGACTGGTCACATGATATGTCCTAGAGAATGGTAAACATGATATTTAGAAGAATTTTTTTTCAACTTTGGGCAGAATCTTTGTAGATGTCTCTTAGATCCATTTTGCCTAGGTGCAATTACCGCTGGTGTATTGATTTTCTGCCTGAATGATCCATCCATAGTGAAGGTGATGTGCGTAAGTACTATATTGTTACTGGGTGGGGTTATCTTTCCCTTCAGATTTATTGAAATTTGCTTAAATAGCTAATATTATTTTCATGTTTATAATTGTTCTTCTCTCTGGTTAAATCAACACCTCTATCATTAGATAAAGATCCCTCTATGCATGCGTTTTATTTAAAGTCTAACTTTATCTTATGAAAGTGTGGCTGCCCCAGCTTTGTTCTGGATTCCGTTTATATAGAGAACATACTTTCATAGCTCTCCACTTTCAGTTTTTGTCCTAGAGATCATGTCTCTCACGAGCAGATAGTTGTTTGTGTTTTTAAAAATCCATTTGAACACACTACATCTTTTAATTGGAGATTTTAATGCATTTACGTTTAAGGTAGTTATTGGTAGGTTATGTGCTATATGCCAGTGTATTACTATTTTCTGATATATCTGTAGTTATTTTCCTTCCCTTTTTAGTGTAGTTTTCCTATGTGTTTTTTCTCTAGGCATGCTTTTATTTTTATGAAAAATTGTATGTGTGTGTGTTTGCTTGAATATATGTTAGGATAGCATGTATATGTTACCAAACATATCCACAGAGTCCAGAAGAGGGAAGCAAATACCCGGAACTGAAGTTACAGGTGGTATTGAGCCACCACATGGATGATGGGAATGGAACCCAGGTCCTCTGGAAGAGCAGCCGGTGCTCTTAATCACTGTGCCATCTCTATAGCTCCTAGAAGTGTGTTTTGATTACAAGATTTTACCTCGTAGATTTTTAATGTTCATTATATACACTTTTATGTTTTAAACATATTGCATTGTATTCTTTTTGATCTTCATTTTAAGGATATAATTCTTCCATGTGTGCGTTTATGTCATTAGAGCATTCTGAATCTGTCTGAGTAGTTACTCCTACCAGCAAGTTTCACATCTTCTGATTCCCCCCCTGTTACTGTTTCTGTCTTTCAATGAGAAGATTCCCATTAGCATTTCTCAGAAGACTGAGTGCAAACAAATTCTCTCAGCTTTGTTTGTCTAGGGATGTCTATAACTCTCTTTCATTTCTGATGGATCACTGTGCTGGGTAGGCTGGAAACTTTTGTCTCTCCATGCATTATGAACATCTCATTCCATTCCCTGCGGGCCGGTAGGGTGTTTGCTGAGAAGTCTGATGTCAAGGGAATTGGAGCACACATGTAGCATTTGGGAATTCTCCCTCTTTCTTTGTGTATATGCTTGTGCATGCACATGTGATCATGGGTGTGTGTACAGGCATGTATGTGTGTGCACATTTGATTTTTTGTGTGTACACGTGACCATGTGTGTACAGTCATGCATGTGTGTGCACATTTGATTTTGTGTGTGTGTGTAAACCAGAGGACGACATTGAGTCTCTTCAGATGCCATCCACCTTTTTTGAGGCAAGGTCTCACTGGCCTACAATTCCTCCTGTAGTCTGGTCTGACTGGCCAGTAAGCACCGGGAATTTGCCTTCCCAGGTCTGGGATTAAAAAGCATCTGTCACTGCACCAGACATTTCTTTGCATGGGTCCTGAAGATTGAACTCAGGTCTTTGTGTTTAAAGGCAACCACTTTACCAAGTGAACCACCTCCTACGCCTGAATTGAACTGGTTACCTGTACCACTGCGATGTCTGGATGTTTGCGTTCTCCTCTACACTTGGGAAGTTTTCTGCCATCTCTTTTCATGAGCTTTCTGTCCCCTGGCATTCTCAAAGCCCTCTTGAGAATTCCAAAAATTTGAATATTAGTTCTTATATTTTTGTCCTGTAGCTCCCACAAGATTTATTCAGTCTGCCTCCTTCATTTTTCTTTTTCAATTATGTGTTGTCAAATAGACTGTCTTTGAGCTCACTGATGGTCTTCTGTTTGTTTGAGTCCGATAATTGTGTCTTATGTAATAGTTTCTACTCAATTTTGAGTACTTCTCTGCTTCAAGGTTTAATTTTAAAAATTGCTATCTGCTGTCTCTGATAAATGTGTGTGTGTGTGCATGCGTGTGTGTGTATGTGTGTGTGTGTGTATGTGTTTTATCTGCATGTACATAGGTATACCACGTATGTGCCTGGTGCATCAGATTCCCTGGAACTGGAGTTACCGATGGCTGTGAGCTGTCAGGTGGGTGCTGGGAACTGAACCCAGGCCCTCTGCAAGAACAAGTGCTCTTAAACCCTAAGCCATGTGTTTACTTAACATTTGTTGAGTTTATTATAAAATAGCCATTCAAATTCTGTCTATGAGTTTGCACATATATATTGCTTTCTGTTCTGTTTTTGATGGCTCGTCTGTTAGGTAAGGTCATGGTCCCGTGAGAGTTCTTCAAGAGGTTAGGAGTCTATTCCAGAGTCCATAGTATGGATTTATTTGTGCCTCTATCTATCCAGAAGCTCCGCAGACTGTCCCCTGCCTCAGTTTATTGTCACTGCTCTTAACACTAGATGGTGCGCTCAGTACATATTTCCTGAAGCCATGGTTGTGTCTTATCAATGTCTAAACACTAGAGGGCACCCCAAACCCATATTTGTAGCAATCAGAAGTTGAAGTCGTTTTTTTTCAGGATACACCGGTTGCTAAAGCGATTTCTACTTACTAGTTTAGACAGTTTTAAAGAGGGAATTCCTACGCTGGCAGGATGGCTCAGTTGGTAGATGCTTTTGCTGCCAAACTTGACCACCTGAGTTTCATCCTGGAACTCACATGGTAGAAGGAAAGAACCTACTCCCTGAGGTTGTCCTCTGATCCCGCCCCTGCCTTCCCCCAACAGGCGTGCACACACGTGTACACACACACACACACACACTAAGTGATTGTAAAAGAAATTAAAAGAGGGGATTTTCAACTATTCAAAAGTGACGCCTATGTTTCTAATCCAGCTGTCAGAAGACGCAATGTGAGAAGCTGTGTGAAGTGAGCGGCCGATCACCAGCTTACCTGAAACAAGCACTTCAGAGGATTGTGGGTAACTCTCCGTCTAAGAATCCCGGCTCTTCTCTCTTAACCACTCATTTTTGCCTAAAGCATTTTCAAAGTTGAGCAGTGTTGTTCTTCTGTGTCGACAACATACTGCCAGTCTTTACGTTCTTGTAAGTGGCAAAAACTCGTTGTCAGGCGAGTTCTGTTGGACTCACGTGGCTGCGGCTCTTGCAGAGGCAGAGGCTCCAGCCTCCTGCAACTGTGTTCTGTCCAGGGTGACAAACCTCCAGAGAAGGCGGAAGAATTGAGAAAGGATCGGTGGCATCTCATAGCCCATGTCACAGAGGCTGTCATTATCACTGCTTTACTGACAGGAAATGGAAACAGAAACAGGCAGTAATGGACCTGGGCTACTGATGATAAGATTAGATTTATTCAAAGGAAGTTTTGTTTGTTTGTGTTTTCATTTCTCTTTTTTAGCTGAAATTGGCACATCACTGCTTGCGTTTGGGGTGACTCAGTAGGTGGTTCTTAAATCCTCCTTGTTTGGGGTCCTTATATTATCATCTTAAATTTGTCAAGACATTTTAGGCTCTTGAAACATTGCCCAGCAATGTAAAGTACTGAGTTTTACGCAGATTATGACATCTTTACTTCCCCTGCGTAGGGTTTTCCCTACGTTGATCCTGATGAGTCAGATATACAAAGGCGTTGAAGCTTTGAAGTCTTAGGGCATCTCAATATCCAGGATTCATTCNCACACACACACACACACACACACACACACACACACACTAAGTGATTGTAAAAGAAATTGAAAGAGGGGATTTTCAACTATTAAAAAGTGACGCCTATGTTTCTAATCCAGCTGTCAGAAGACGCAATGTGAGAAACTGTGTGAAGTGAGCGGCCGATCACCAGCTTACCTGAAACAAGCACTTCAGAGGATTGTGGGTAACTCTCCGTCTAAGAATCCCGGCTCTTCTCTCTTAACCACTCATTTTTGCCTAAAGCATTTTCAAAGTTGAGCAGTGTTGTTCTTCTGTGTCGACAACATACTGCCAGTCTTTACGTTCTTGTAAGTGGCAAAAACTCGTTGTCAGGCGAGTTCTGTTGGACTCACGTGGCTGCGGCTCTTGCAGAGGCAGAGGCTCCAGCCTCCTGCAACTGTGTTCTGTCCAGGGTGACAAACCTCCAGAGAAGGCGGAAGAATTGAGAAAGGATCGGTGGCATCTCATAGCCCATGTCACAGAGGCTGTCATTATCACTGCTTTACTGACAGGAAATGGAAACAGAAACAGGCAGTAATGGACCTGGGCTACTGATGATAAGATTAGATTTATTCAAAGGAAGTTTTGTTTGTTTGTGTTTTCATTTCTCTTTTTTAGCTGAAATTGGCACATCACTGCTTGCGTTTGGGGTGACTCAGTAGGTGGTTCTTAAATCCTCCTTGTTTGGGGTCCTTATATTATCATCTTAAATTTGTCAAGACATTTTAGGCTCTTGAAACATTGCCCAGCAATGTAAAGTACTGAGTTTTACGCAGATTATGACATCTTTACTTCCCCTGCGTAGGGTTTTCCCTACGTTGATCCTGATGAGTCAGATATACAAAGGCGTTGAAGCTTTGAAGTCTTAGGGCATCTCAATATCCAGGATTCATTCNTTCCTTCCTTCCTTCCTTCCTTCCTTCCTTCCTTCCTTTGACTGCTACAACAATCCCATGAGTAGGTGTTACTTTTGCTGCTTTATGGATAATAAGTCTGACATGTTGGTAGATTAAGTGGCCTCCCTGTGGTAACACCAAACAGCATGAGGCCATTGTGGAGCTGAAATCCAGTCACCTGGCTGCACTGCCCTTTAGGAGCCTGCTACTCTCACTGGGTGGTGATGCTTTCTGCACCTGGGGTCTACTCACTCTTTCTCATACCCATTTCTCTCCTTTTCTAAGTTTATACATCTGAGAAAGGCGCCTTGGAAAACAAAACAGCACCATGACCCTAGCACACGCCCTGCAGAGCAAGGAAGATGGCTGAGGGTTTCCTCTGCTTTGCAAACAAAGGCTGGGGCTGGGAGCTAGATGGGAAATTCACAGTAAAAAGGAAGGAAACAAGCGATGGAGAAACTCTAGTCCTTACTTCTTTTTGCAGCTCCCCCCACCTCTAAATACTGTGAAAATTAAAATGGAGTTGTTAAAAGTAATAAGGATATTATTCATAAAGTGCATGGTGCTTATAATAAAAGGCTCCAGGTTTTAGCATCAGGTACATCAAAGGTCTAATCCCCACTCTGTGATTTTGGTCGTGGGGAAGATTATACCCTTCTCCTTTTAAGCCTCACTTCTCTCCTTTGTGAACTAAATGAGTCAGTGTCCCGTGTGCTAAGCTTCTTTCACACTGTGTTGCACATGGCTACTCCCTGGGAAAATGCAGGAAATCAAGAGTGACACAAGATACGGGGGCATTAAAAATGTCCAATGATAGACTGACTGCCTTAATGGAAACTATGTCCACTCTGTAGTGAATGACATAGTGAGCTATCTTATATCTTACCCTGAATTTTGCTACTTTTATATTTTCAGATGCATCTCAATTATTTAAATTAGTGAATTTTCCCTTGAAAGTAATAGCCTGCAAAATTCCACAGTCATCAAGAGGAAATACATCTTTCCCACAGAGGAGGAAGTGCGCCATGCCTGGTACGTGAGCTCCGCACCAAAGAACACTTTCTGTCCTTGCTGCTCTTGGTCTGCAGACAGCTCAGCAGAAACAGGAGAGGAGGAGAGGCTTCTTGATACTGGTGGTGTTGGTATGGATTTGAGTGCATACTGCAAAAGAGTAGAAATAAAGAGAAGGAGTGGATGAATACATCTCTACTTATCCTGCATTCAGATCTGTGAGAAAGGTCTGTGGCTATGGGAGCCTAAGGCAGAAAATACTGTTGGTGAGACTTAAGGGTAGCTCAAGAGAAGTTCTGGAAAAGAGGCCATTCAGTGTGAACAGTGACAGTTACATTCAGTGTGAACCATGACAGTCATATTCAATGTGAACAGTGACATTCAATGTGAACAGTGACAGTTACATTCAGTATGAACAGTGACAGTTACATTTGGTATGAACAGTGACAGTTACATTCAGTGCGAACAGTGACGGTTACAGTCACTGTGAATAATGATGGTTACATTCAGTATGAAACATGATAGTTACATTCAGTGTGAACAGTGAGTTACATTCAGTGTGAACAGTGACAGTTACATTTGCTGTGAACAGTGACAGTTACATTCAGTGTGAACCGTGATAGTTACATTCAGTGTGAACCGAGACAGTTACAGTCAGTGTGAACCGTGACAGTTACATTCAGTGTGAACAGTGACAGTTACAAAAAGTGTGAACTGTGACAGTAACATTCAGTGTGAACTGTGATAGTTACATACACTGCGAACAGTGACGGTTACATTCAACGTGAATAATGACGGTTACATTCAGTGTGAACAGTGACAGTTACATTCAGTGTGAACAGTGACAATTACAGAGTTGTCAGTACATTTGAAAGCTTAGTTCATGCAAGTGTTGTAGAACTCTGTCCTCTGGGCATGACAGGGCCACTGCTCCTGAAGTCAGATCAGCTTTGATGATAGACCCTCACAAGAGTGGGCTCATCAACATTTCATTGTGGAAGGGCCACATGAGGCCTCACAACTCTCAAGATACAGAAATAGTTAATAATTGTGGGAGGCAGAAGTGGCTTGTTTTTGGGACATCAATCTACAAATTGCTTGTGATTTCTAAAGAAACCCTAATAAACTCATTGATTCGTCAAGCTAGACTTGCTAGATGTTGCTTTTTAAAAGTTTATTTACGCTGGGCAGTGGTGGTGCACGCCTTTAATCCCAGCACTCAGGAGGCACATGTAGGCAGATCTCTGTGAGTTTGAGGCCAGCCTGGTCTACAAAGCAAGTTTCATGATAGCCAGAGCTGTTATAAAGAGAAACCCTGTCTTGAAAAACACCAAAAGCAAGCAAACAAACAAAAAAGTTTACTTACTTATATATTTAAGTGTGTGTGCGGTATGCACGTGCTCACGTGATGCAACATGCTTGTGGAGGCCAGTGGACAATTTACCGGAGTTTTTCTCTTTCTACTATGTGGTTCCCTGGTACGGAACTCAGGTCATCAGGTTTGGCAGCAAGCACTTTCTCTTGCTGAGCCATCTCACTGGCTCTTGGGTGAAATAATTTCTTTGGTCTATTGTGGTTCTGTCTGAAGTGTAAAAAAATGTAAAAAATGTTTATTTTCATTGAGCAATGTCATAAGCCTGTGATCCATTGTGAAATCCACTAGAAATGTTGAGATAGGAAAATAAAATGTATCTTGGGTAGCTTGACAGCAGCTTGACTGTTTTCAGAGAATGAAGTGGGAGCCTCTATTTTCCATTAATAATGGATTCGTTTAGCGAATTCTCAGCACCATCATTACTTTTGAAAGGAAAAATGGAGGATAAGGTCAACCCCCAGAGAGAAACATGCCTTCTGGGAATTCTGAGCCTCTTGGTGAAGGCGCTTTGCTGGGTGAGTGCAAAGAGGGCTGCTAATGGCTACCACCCAGCATCCTGAGGGGGGAACTCCTGAGGACCACATGCCCCACGTAGTGACAGCAGCAATGACAGTGGCAACAAAGGTAGCTGACAGGAGCAGACAGCCCCCTCCGGACTTCCCATTTCTCCTGTCCCTCCTCCCAACTCCTGGGATGGTTTTGTCCTAACTAGCAGGTGTAATAAACTTAAAGGCACAGATAACCTGACTAGTCTAAGAATTATACCTAATGTACTTTATTTCATTTTAATTTTTAAGTACTTTGACACCTGTAGCTCATTAGCTTGCTTTCATGAGCTGGCAAACCATGGGGGTAAGAATCAGGTGCTGGACATCTATGGGAAAAAATAGGTTTGGAGTTATCCAATGGAAACAGGTTTGCTAAGAAAAGAAATACATGACTTTTATTTAGCCACTTAAAATGGAAGAAAAATTATACAATCTAGTTCCTCTATACATGTTAGGTTAGTGGCAGATATCTTAAGATCTATCATTGACTTCATTGTTTCCCCCACAATGAAGTTGAATAGATGTTTTGGGGTAGGCAGGTTTATATTTATATTTTTTCTTCAATATATGGGACAATCAAGAGACATTTATTACCAAGTAGTTTTCTTTAATATTAGCCCCAGATTGAAGGTACAGAGAAAAATAGAAGGCAGATGGAGCCGTGTCTATGGATTAGGAATCCTAGAATTCACCCTTCCAATAAAATAACTGACTCTCACTGAGATTCAGGAGCTGTCATCCATTGCCCTCTGTGAGCAAGGACAGTGAATAAATAGTGAAAAAGGGAAACAGAAGTTAACTAGGAATATATATGTATATATATAAAATGCATATAATGTAAATAGAATATGAATAATACTATACAAATGGAACAAGTTATATATATATTCCTAGTTAATTTTAGTTCTGTGTTTTATTCTCTATCTCTCTCTCTATATATATGCACTACGATAAAATTATTATTCATTATGGTTTGCATGTAAAATATCTACAGAATCTCCTGAACTTGTTTCCCAGATAGTGGCACTGTTTTGGAAGGTTGTGGGGTCTTTGGAGGAAATGAATCTCTGTGGTTAGGCATGAGGTGGGAATATAGTGAGGGTAGGTATGGTGTGGAGGCATACCCTCCTCCTGGACCTCTCCTTGCTTCCTGACCTTTCCAGATGTGATCCAGCAGCCTTGTGCTGTTGCTAATTCGGTTTTGGTTTTTGATCCTTGGTTTTAGATTTATTTACTTTTCTTAGTGCTTGTGACTGTTTTGACTGCATGCATGCATGTGCGTCATGTGCATTCCTGTTGGATCACCATGTAGGTTCTGGGAGTCACACTTGAGTCTTCTGCAAGAGCAGTGAGTACTCCTAACCTCTAGGCCATCTTTCCTGCTCCCAGCTTCACACTGGGCGAGAGCTCTTCTAGACTCCATGCCTTCCCCTGAAGAATGAATACAGATAAACCCTCTGTTCCTTGAGTTGCTTCTCATGAAATCCCTTACTGTAAGAATGAGGCCAGCAAGACTTAGAGTGAGTTTCTCAGCATTAGTGGTGAAGTGGGTACCTTGGTCTGCAATAATGCAGTGTGTTATTGTGTCCTGATACATCAGGTATCCTCTAAGCTGTAGGAGGGTTAGTAGGACGATGAAAGTAAACCACATCCAGACAACCTAGCAAGGACAGTCTACTGCCTCCTCTGCAGAGAGCAAGGTCTGATGTCATCAACTTGCTCGATTGTGAAGAGCTTGCCCTCTCCTTCAGGGGTGGTGCCACAGCTTTCATCTGCAGCTCCATAATGCTTGTAGATGTGGATAGGACACATTTGCCCATTATTATTTTATTGACATGAGAAGCTGCCTTTTTTGTTTTGTTTTTTTTTGAGAATGTTTTATAGCCCAGACTGTCCTTGAATCCCATGGTCTTCCTCTGAGTGCTGAGATTATGCACAAACATCACCATGCCCCGACTGAGTGAGTTAGTAAGTTCAGAGAACAGTTAGTTCTTAGAAGATGAAAGAAGGCTCCTTGATACATTCAGCACATATCTGTGACATGCATACAGACACCCCTCCTTCACAGAGTGCATACAAATCCTCGGGTGTTTTTTAATTATCAGAGAAAAGACTTAGCTATGATCTCAGTTTGGGGAAATTGCGTGGTGGGAAGGCTACCACAAGCATATATAATCTGATTCTGTCATAATACTGGGGTGGAAAGTTAGCTTAGATTTAGTCACCCGGTGTCAAGATGCTGTATTCAGACTTTGCGTTTATCAAAACATCTCAGTCAGTGGTGACCAACAGGTACTTGGCAAATGAGACCACCAGGAGATAATTCCATTGTTTTTCCACCACTGGGTACTGTGTTTTCTTCTTTTCTTTTGCAAAGCACATTCATAAAAGACTAGTTTTTCAATATAGTTATTAGAACTCAGCTTTCTATTACGCCAGCTTGTAAAACAGCCTGTAGTTAGATGCCAGTGTTGGGCTTACTTCTGGTGAAAACCTTTCAGGAGCCCCTGAGCTGCTCTGGTGTCCCATGACCACAGCAGGCGCTGCGCATGCTCCCAGAGGGGTTGGCAAGGCCTCTGAGACCATCAGAGAGGATGCTGGAGCTTTCACAGCAGTCTGACTTGCCCAGTGACCTTCAATAGAAACAAGAGGAAAGATAATTGTGTTTCCTTGCTCATGCTCCTCTCTCTAGTTTCATAACTGACACCCACATTCACAGCCACATGTATAAACATGTATTATGAGCTAGGATCAGATGTGAGAAAGTACGTGCAATACTTGCCTTTCAGAGCCTGGGTTATATTACTTCCTAAAATAATTCCTAGATCTATCCATTTCCTGAAAGTTTCATAGTTTCATTCTTCATGGATGAATAAAATTCCATGTGTTCTGTTTGTATTATCCATTTATCTATAAATTATGATTTCTGAGGCTTGATCTGGCCATCCCTTCCTCGCCAATCCAGTCCATATGAAACATGGGTCCATATGAAACAAAAAGACTTGGAATTGGATCCAGGCCCCTCACTCTTTACTAGATGCAGGGCTTCAGGCAAATTACAGTTTCCTGTCTGCAATATGGGTCAACACTACTTTAACTGCCAAGGGCTGGCCAGTGGCTTAAGCGAAAGGCTGTTGTGACCCTGCTTCCATGTCCGTGAGGACATCACCTTGCAATGACAGGCAGCTGATAGTCCCCTTACTTCTTACACCAATCGCTTTCCTGGACAGGCCAATCTTCTTGCTGTTCTCAGATATGCTTTCCTCATTCACACCTTTGGATAGCGAAGGACTAGGAACACATCCAGGAGACCGAATGTCCTTTTCTCAGTCTTCATCTATGAGACCACAGGACACCGGATTATGTCATGGACTTGAAGTGAATACCCCAGTGAATCTAAACCCAACAGTAGGCACGTGGAGATTCGGAATATTTAAGAATTTGAAGTAGAACTAACTCGAATAATGTGTGTGCGTGTACATGCACAGGCACTCACACACAAAAATTGTTTCAGTTAGCTATAATTATCAGCTTGAAAGCCTGGACTTATCTGAGAGAAAAGCCTTGATTGAGGAATTGTCTAGATCAGATTGGCCCGTGAACATGTCTGTGTGTGTGTGATTGTCTAATATTTATTTTTTATGTGTATCAATGTTTTGCCTGCATGTATGTTTATACACAACATGTATGTCTGATGTTCACAAGATGACTGAGGCCATAAAAGGGAGTTGGATCTCCTGGGACTGGAATTGCAGACAGATGTGGGCTGCCAGGTGCATTCTGAGGATGAGCCCAGGAACTCTGAAAGAACAGTCAGTGCTCTTAACTGCTGCTGACCGTCTGCCCCCAGATGTTCACTCCAGACCCCACCTTGGTTATTAATTCACACAGGAGGTCCTAGCCCACTATGGGCAGCAGCATCCCTAGGCAAGTGGTCCTGGTAGCTAGGTATACATGAGCCTGTGAATGAATGAACCAGAGAGAGACAGAAAGCAATATTCCTTCGTGGTTTCTGCCTTGAGTTTCTGCTCCGATGTCCCCAAATGATGGATTGAGAATTGGAAGTATAAGCCTTTTCCTCCACAAGCTGCTTTTGGTTAGAGTGTTTTATCACAGCAACAGAGAGGGAACCAGAGTATACACACAACAAATAAATAGACAAGAAATAAAAGCACAATGCATGTCAAACATAATTTGACAAGGTGGATTTTTTTCTTTCTTTTGTATGTATTTATCTCTTTTATGGTTTTTGAGACAAGGTCTCTCTCTATAGCTCAGGGAGCCTGGCATTCACTATGGGGTCTATGCTGGCCTTGACCTCCTAATGATTCTGCCTCAGCTTCTTAAGGGCTGGGATTACAGATGCAGTAGTCACCACCATGCCTGGATTGTACATGTTTCCTATAAATCATTTATTTTAGCCATTAGAATACACTCAGTGGGCTTTCATTATGCTTTTTGAGATGGTTCAATTTGTCTTCTTTTCAGCCATGATCTCGTGTGTTGGAGAATAGACACTCAGAGCCAGCAGACACTACTACTGGCCAGAACTAACAATGCTTACCAACTTAGAGCTGCCAAGGGGGATTCTAAAATAGACTATCTGCTGTGCACCCTGGTGTCGCTTCTTTTGGTGTCCTTCCTCCTCTCACCAGGTCTCAGCCATATTTCCTCAAAATGGTGAAGTGTGTTGAGATAATTATTCAGGATCCTAAAATCAGGAAGATTTGAATACCTCCTGGATATTCCAATAGTCGATTACCATGACAATAAATTTTGCAGTCACCACACCATGAGCAGCATCTGTCTGTCCAGTTATGATGACAAAGTGAGCCATTCTTAGCTCGCTCTCAGAGGAAAGAGGAACAGCTGTGCAGATATGACTCCCTGGCTAGCCTAATATCACTAAATGACAACAAAATGGGTCGACATGTCATGTTATTCAGAGCATGTTAGAAATTTCTGAACTTGAAAAGCTGCAGTGCAGTAATATATTAATAACACATCCGTTGTCTCTTAATCTTTGTAGCATGTCTCTCTCATTCTGTTTTTCTTCAAAGTTTTATAACTCTCAGAAAATTTAAGTCTGGCACCTGCTGTTTTAAATTGAATAGCTTTAATTGCTTTCTGTTACTAGGTTTCAAAACTTGATCTGATGTTAAAAATAAAGCATTGCCATTCAAGTAAAATCAATACCACTTGCATTTATGTAACTGTTCCAAAATAAAATTTCCTTCAAATGTCAGGTCTTGGCATACCAGATATATGGATAGATAGAAATGGACCAATATCTCTCTTATATGTATATACATATCTATATAAAACATAAAATTCTTTCATTATATTTTATGTGGTTTATTTCTATTATTTTAACACACACACACACTGTGGTTTGAATGTATTCTCTTCTCAAAAATTCAGTTGTTGCTTAGGTGATAATGTTCAGAATTGAGACTTTTAAGAGTCTATTGAAGCCATACAGTCTTTTTTCTAGTTAATGGGGCTAAAGGCCATGGCAAAGACAATTCATTTAGTATTTGTCTGGTTGGCCCTTCTGCCTACCACCATATGAAGGCACAACAATATCAAGACACAGTCTTGGACGGGGGAGTGGCTATCTCCAGACAACTGTATCTGTCCCCATCATACCTTGGACTTCTCAGCCTTCAGAACCGTGAGAAATAAAACTCCGCTGTTAATAAATGTTTCAGCCCAAGGCACTTCTATTAGAGGAGCCTGGGCTAAGACAATACATCCATGACCGTCTTTAGTCATTGCATTCCATAGCCAGTGAGCTGAATGTGTCACTGGCCCTTCCCCACAGGGCACAGAACTCATCATTGGAGATGTCATCATCTGTGGTCTTAGTTTTGCTCATAATGCAGAGGGATCCGCAGAAGAATGCTTTGGGCTTTGTGGTCAGATAGCTCTGTTCAGAATGCTGACTCTGCCTCTCACTAAAAGCCTTGTTTTTCCTGTTAGGAATGAAATGAACTTAGCACTTCCCTATCTATTACACTGTTGTGCGGACTAAATGAAATATTCATGCAGAATGTTTGGTGCAGGACCTGTCACCTCTGGTAGTAATCATTAGTAGCATTACATCACTGTATCTTTGTCTTTCTTTTCAGATAATGTGTCTTACAATTTGGTGATGCATTTTCTATTCATCTTTTCCATAATTATTGTGCCCTTTCTTGTCTTTTCCATTAGGCAGTTTTCTGATATTCCATTTTCTCTTCTCTGTCATATTTTGGCCAAATAGGTCTACATTATTATTTTAGTAATTGCAGTTAGGATCACAACTTACATTCTAAAATTTTATAGTTTATCATTTATGTCTGCTTGTTGTGTCATGTGTGTGCATGTTCTAATGTATGTGTATACATGTGGAGGTCCAAATTTGATGTTGGATGTCTTTCTTTATTGCTTTCTATTTTGTTTATTGAGGCAAAGTTTCTCGATGCACCTGGAGCTCACCAATTCTGTCTATTCTAGGTAGTGAGCTTGCCCCAGGTATTCCGTCTCTACCTTCTGAGTGCTGGGGTGGTTAATTACTCCGCCTGCCTGGCTTTTACATAGGTCCCGAGGATTCCATTGCTGGTGCACATGCATGCACAGCATCATTTTATCCAGTGAGCCATCTCCCCAGCTCCATTCTACCTTAAATTAGATATTTGTCACTTTCTAAACAAAGCAATAATCCTATAGTAGTTTAATCTGTTTCTTTCCCTTCCACCGTTTGTGTTACTTTTTTCATGTCTCACTTCTGTCCTTTTTATTAATGCCACAAGAAATAGTTACTCTAACTACTTTTTCATGGTATATTAGTTACTTTTTTGAGGATGTAATAAAATACCCTGACTAAAAGCAACTTCTTAAAGAAAGTGTTTGTTTTGGTTTACAGTTCCAGAAGATAAGAGGAAGGATGGCACCAAGTGGCAGGCATGGTGACAGAAGAAGGGAGCTGAGGGATCGTGTCTTCAGTCACAGACGTGGAGCACAGAGAGAACTGGAAGTGGGGCAAGGCTGTAAACTCTCAACAGCCGCAACACACTTTCTCCAGCAGGGCTCTGTCTCAAGATTCCCTATCCGCCTCAGACAGTGCCACCACTGGGGACTAAGTGTCTACTACACCTG
>LOEQ01010431.1:10074-36809 GCA_001685075.1 Bramus lutescens | reverse complement strand
ATTGTTTTTTACCGCTGAGTAGTACTCTAATGTGTAAATATTTCACACTTTCTTGTAAAAAAGTCAACTCACAGTTTCGTTTTTATATATACACTCAAAAATATTTAGAAGATGTGAATATTTTTTTCTATGACACATTGCCAAAAAATATTTTAAGTTTATTTTTTTCAGAGTTAAAATTCATGCCCTTAAATTCCTTTCTGAAAGAAGAAATAATTTTAGTAGTCTTTTGTATTGGTGTAGGTAAACAAAAATTTTGTGGATGTTTATTTACTTTAACTAAGTCTGATGTTAGTTTCAAATAAAATTTCTGATGCAACACAGAATTATGTTAAATTTGACATATGATTAATTTAACACTAGATTAAGGTTGAATTTATAAAAGGAATGATTTTAGAATGTCTCTACAATATTTCATTTTGCTTATTTGTGTTCTCATAGCTCTATAAGAACTATGCAGCTTCTCTACCTCTGAGCCACACATCTCAGCTCTGATATTATCTAGCTCTTAAAGTTCAATTTTCTCTGTTATTCTGGTCTCCTCTTGACCTAGCTTTTCTTTTTGAATATGGTCAGCTTCTAGGCATTAATAGTATGATTTATATCTTTGTACCTTATAGTTGATAATGTACTTTTACATGAATTATTCATTTTCAAATTTATAACAATCTTAAGTATGTATTTTCTCATTTTATAAATGGAAGCAAGAGAAAGTTATTCTTTTCCAACAGCTAATAAGGAGTCATTTTCTACCTTTGGGAGTCTGTCTGAGCTGGGGAGCACAGGCTATGGCTAACAGTACAGCACCCTGAATAATAAAGCATTTGACTTCTGAGACAGCATAGCTGGTCCAGGCAACATACACTGTTATATTTGCATGTTTTCTATCTGTTTTTATTTTAAGAAGACATTAAAAACTAAGATAAACGCTTTCAGATAATTTTTCTATTAACTTTAGATAGGAATGGTCACATGGTGTCATTAATTTTGTGATGTTAATTAAAACTGCATTGTTGCTTGTATACTTTTAGATGACAATGAGACAAAGGACGGATAAATGGCATGTTACCATCAAAGGAAGGCAATGTATTATCCCAATATAAAGCACAATATGTTTTGAGGAAGTTCTAATGGAGAGTAACAGAGGAAACGCTGGGACATTTTTAAGCACACATAAGGTAGCTAGGAAAAACAGAGACCTAATTTCAGGGAAAACATCAACTATAGTGCGTTTAAAATTTCTAAATTTAAAATTTTTGATTTTAATTGTGAATTTATTTTGATAACATTATTAAATGCTTCCAGTCTCAGTGATAGATTTATTCTCTTACTATAAATGTATACACAAATTTGAAGTAGGCAGTGCATACAGCAAAAATACAATAAATAAATTTCATCTAATTCTTGATACATAGTGGGAGAGAGTATGAGACAAAAAATTGCTAATTGTTTAAGCATATAAAAATTAAATTATGATGTCAAAGAAAATGAGGGAATTAGCATCAGAAAGAGCACATTGCTGTGAAACAGGATGCATTTCATATTCATTAGATTAATTCATTTCTCTCAAATTCCTTGAGGAAAATATTTATCATAGTTTCTGCAGTTACATAAAATATGATAAAGTATCTCAGCTTCTGCTGCCTGTGTTTGATCAGGGCTGCCTTATTACAAGCACTTGATATACTGAACTTGTGCTTAAGATCTCATTTGCTAAATATAGTCTAGTGTTTATTGATATTTGTAACCTGTTGACTTGAGCTCTTTCACTTGTGGGGACATTTTTATGAGGTAAAACTTCCCAGGTCATTTTATTAATGACTTCATTACCAAAAAAATCATTGCATATTTGATATATTAAAATGTTAATGGTCTTGGGTCTTTTGATGAGTCACAGTTAGCTAATGGCTAAAAAGCTAGGAAAATTATGATGTAAAAGGAACACAAGATTTCACCTTGTCTTGTCAGGTGATAACCTGTGTAGGTTACTCAAAAGTAAGAAGGAAACTCTAGGATTGAAATGGCATTCATATGAATTAGAAGTGAAAAGAGTGGAGTGTGACAGACTCAGGCAGCTAAGAGCCCAGTGTTATTTACTACAGGTGCCTCTATAACGTCTATCGTCTAGGCAATAGTCATGTAAAAATAGATTTTCAATTTTTGTATTAGTTTCAATCAAAAGCCTTGTCTTTTCCTTGCTTTTCTTTGCATGTGAACACCGAAGAACTAGTAGCAAACCTCATGGGTATGTCATAAGTTGCTTCTGACTTTACTGATCCCATTGCCATTTTGGAAAACATCATGAAACAGAGTAAAGATCATGTTCAGAAAACATGTGTGTGTGTGTGTGTGTGTGTGAATATGTACACAAAATTCCACAAATGACTCGGTATATTCTCATATTAGGTGTTTTAATATACTTTGAAGAATGATTTGATGAAATTATTATAAAACAGTAATGGAAGAATCTATATCAACAGATTTTAAACCCAAGTCTAATGACTTATATAGTATCATTTCATGGACTAAGTGTTTCTCTACTTGGCAGTTATTTTTACATATTTCCCATAAGACATTTCTGAAACCAAATACACTCATCAATAATTAATAATTCAAAATTATCTGATGAGAATCCCAGTTTAGATGAACTTCGAGTAACAGAGTTATATAGTATGTATGGCAAGTGGTTCACTAGAATATAATTTAGACTCAAAGGCCACTGGTGTATACTAGCAAAATCATGACTCTTGGAGGAAAAACTACAACTGCCACTTTACTAAACTGGAATAATCCCTAATTATATCCTAAATAATTTTCTGTATATCCACGGAAAAGTATAGTGCTCATCCCTAATCATCAAGGAAATTTCTCTTTGCATCTAAGATCATTACAGAACCATAATCAGTCAAAACGCAGAGTCATGGAGCCCAGTTCCAAGGGATACGCACACACACACACACATACACACACTCACAAACACAATTACAGTTCCAAAATTTACAGCTCAAGGATCTTGCACAAGAAAGGACAGAAAAAAAATCATAAAAGTCAAAGAAACATGGAGTTTTCTGTGAGATTTTTGTCTCCTAGGAACGTCAAAAGTTATGTCCGTCACATTTTATCAATATTACTGCCTAACCAGCTGCCAAGCAAAGACAGACAACCACAATCTGCATGCTAATCTGAACTGGGATGGGAAGCCCAGGAAACAAACAAGTGAAAAACAAACACAAACAAAAAGGAGTCATGAATTTGACAGAGAACAAGTAGGGGTATATGGTAGGGAAAGTGGGAGATTATTTAATTATAGTATAGCCTTTAAAAATAAAAGAAATATTCTTTATGAAGAAATATTTTCCACTGTCATGCAGACTTTTTACAACAATTTTTTGATTTTCATGTTGATCTAGTTGTCTATGGGAAGAAAATTGTGTGTTATTATTCTAGCTGTATCTTTTTCATATTGTTAAATTATAACATTAAAATGAATAGGCAAATTTATCTGTAGTGCTTATTACTGATCAGGAATAAAAACAAACTTTAATAAATAATTGGCTTTGTATAGCTCAGTAATCAATACATGGTGTAAAGTTAAAATCTTAAAATACACTTCTTAGGTACAAAAGTATATTCTTTTTATATTACTGAAAGCCTGACATAGATGATTATAAATATTATTCTTTCATGAAATAATGACAATCATCATATTAAGCATAAAGAACTCAAACATTTCACTGTATGTTCTTTATCTAATCTATACTTATCTAACTTGATGACCCAGACCCAGAAAAACAATTATCATATGTACTCACTCATAAGTGGTTTTTAAACGTAAAGCAAAGAAAACCAGCCCACAATTCACAATTTCAAAGAACCTAGACAACAATGAGGACCCTAATAGAGACTTACACAGATCTAATCTACATTGGAAGTAGAAAAAGACAAGATCTCTTGAGTAAATTTGGAGCATGGGGACCTTGAGAGAGGGTTGAAGGGGAGGGGAGAGGCAGCAAGGGGAGCAGAGAAAAATGCAGAGTTCAATAAAAATCAATAAAAAATATTCTAAGGCTTACTGATGTTTAAAACCTACCTACTGCCTTAGGTTATAAGATTTATAAAGGCAGTTTTATGAGGCACAACCAGTTGGAAAAACAAAATAATTAAATGACTCTTAACCTAGTGCAATTCCTCTAACTCAAAATGAGTTGGTACATTGTTTTCCCTGTATCCTCAAATACCAATATTTCTTACTGTTTCGCTACCACTGATATCACTGTTCTGAAGATGTAACTCTTGGATTTGTCATTGTGCTCCTGTTAGTTGCTGATCTTAAAGAAAATGCCTAATACTGTTGTCACTGTGAGCTATTTTTCTTATTCATTCCAGTTCTTCTCCTTCTTGCTAGATATAGTGATCCATTTGTCTGATGTAATCTGTACCTTAATGAGTCTAGGATTAAATTAATTCCTCAATTAGTATTTGACTTCAAGAAAGTTATCATCTCCAAAGTATGAAAATACATAATGCTATATTGTAAAGTAATGGAAAAGTTATATGAGATAATCTGCAAATAGCAAATCCTAGGTCTGTTGCAACTCCCACCCCTAGACAAGGAACATAAAGGAACACTTTTAGTGCACCATGTTAGGACACCACAGTGGTGAGGACTCTCCCTGGAGACACTCACAGGACTTTTGCCAGCAAACAAATCAGCTACCCTTGGTCTTGAACAAATAATTCCTGGTAATATATCCAGTCTGTGATATCTTGTTGTTGGAACCTAAGAAGTGAAAGACAGTAACCAATGACTTTACAGAAGATGGATAGACACACACACACACACAAAAAAAAAAACAACACATCAATTATGTAGATCAAGGTAGGAAGGTAGAACATTCAGATCACATGTAATACTTTTAGGTTTATCAAAACATTCTCACTAACCCAGAGCTGTAGTTAGAACTCAGCTTCCTCAACTTAAAGTGTCCTGTCTTTCATATCTCCTTTATATACTTCTGTTCATCCTGAAAAACATTGCTAGATTAAATTCTACTAAAATATTTTCATTAATATAATATTATCTCTAGTGAATCCTTAATTTATGCATGGATCATATTTAAATTCTTCATTCTGGTACTGAGGTTCTGCCCACAAATGGCTTTTCACAAGTAGCTGGCACTATTTAAGATGCTTTTTCTCTGTAAAGTACAATAAAGTTGATGGTCTCATTTTTAAATTAATTGCTCATTCTTATAATATCTCTCTGAAGATCAAGTGAGATAGTAAGCAGAATAATCATTAGAGTATTGGAACATATTAAGGATTCAGTTCGCATATTTTGTACTTATTGATTTTGTTCTCCTTTAATGTATTATTTCCTAAAAACAGACAATTCTTAGCCATTTAATAAGTACTAAAATTTACTTTAAATTTTTATTCTGTTAAGGATCTTAGTCCCAGCACTTGGGAGGCAGAGGCGGGCAGATCTCTGTGAGTTTGAGGCCAGACTGGTCTACAAGAACTTGTTACAGACAGGATCCAAACCTACAGAAAAACCCTGTCTTGAAAAACCAAANAAAAAAAAAAAAAACTTGTTCCAGACAGGATCCAAACCTACAGAGAAACCCTGTCTTGAAAAACCAAAAAAAAAAAAAAGATCTAAATAACTGTGTAATCTTGTTCTGTGCATTAGCAATTTGATCTAAGAAAGACCTAGAAATCATCAAAAATCACATGGAAGCAAAACTAAGCAAGAGTTTGAACTGGAAAAGTATCCTTTTAGACTGCATGTTTTTTCTTCCGTGTGTCGATATATTTCTGAAATATTCCGGAATATTATGTCATTTATTTATCCTCATAAATTCAACACACTAGGTTCTCTGATTTGCTATATGTAGCTTAAAAGACTTAATGCTGTATGCGTATATATGTTATGTATGTCATGTTATAAAAATATATCATTAAAGTTGCCTCAACATGCATTTTGTCTCCTATTGGCATGAGTTATTTTCTATTTTCATAAGTTCCTGAAAGCCTTTACCAAAGACCAGGGAAAGTAAAGGAAGTAACATTGTAGAAGTACATACTTGAATGTATATGATTGATTAAAAGACTACCTGGATTATGTAACAATGTAACTCAAAGTGAAAAGGACAAAATCGTAATGGCAAATAAGATAAGAGTCTTAACACTTTGGCATACAAGTGTATGTGTGCCGGCATGTGCAAGCATGCATGCACACACACAATATAAATAAGTCTTAAGGAAAGAAAAACTATAAGGAAATGATATTGCTTACTTTTCTAAATCGTGAACTCCTTCAAAGCTAATAAAAAGTACATATTGATGAACATACTGAGGGGAAGTTAGAGAGACATAGGTAGACTTAGGTAGATAGCCAAGGCAGGAAGTAAAGTATAGAGTCTCCTGCATACAAGAAGCAAAATACATTTTAGAAATATAACATATAAAAATAAGTTATGGAGGAATAGACACCACATGAATACATTTATACAAGTGTTTACAAGGCAGTAACTCAATCAACTGATGAAATTCAAGTACTGTCCCTTTGAGGAAATAGTGTTAGCATGCTTGGGATGAAGGCTTTGGGGTTCTCAAATATTTCTTTACTTGATTTGGGTGCTGTATATTTGGATGTTTATTTTGTGAATTGTGTGTTTACATTTTTCTTTATGTATTGTAGCACAAATAATAAAAACCCAAAGACTGATACTGGGTTTCAAGTTGAAGGATCAGAGAAGCAAAGGAACCAACCACAAGAAAGCTGTTACCTCTACAAAATCTTCAGACTGAAAAGAGAATAGAGAGTTCCCTTCTCTTCCCACCCTATATTCCTCTCTATTGCTGAGATTAAAGGCATGCACCGCCTCCGCCTGGCCTCTGTTGCTAAGTAGTGCAGCTGTTGGGATTAAAAGTGTGTGCCACCACTGCCTGGACTTGTGTGGCTGACTAGTGTGGCTAGGTTTGCACTCTGATCTTCAGGCAAGCTTTATTTGTTAGATCATAAGCAAAATATCACTATAATGTGTATTTTATTTAAAATAGCCATAAATCAGTAAAAAGACAGCTATTTAATTAGATAAAATTTAAAATTTTAGAATGATATGTTTAAAAATCCACTGAGTTCAATAATTAAAAAAATCTTCATAGAAAAAGAATTTAGTGCAGAATATTTTGATGCTAATAGTACAGTAATTTTCTGGTTATGATGGCTTATGTTTGTAATTCAATATGTGGTAAGAAAGCAGATTCACAGTAGGCAGTTAGGAAAAAAAAGCCCAAGGTGAAAAAACCAGTTGATTGGTCCAGGGCGACATGCATAGAGTCTGTGAGTTCCTTATGTCTCGCCCATGAGATCTCAGAGAACTGATCAATCTAAAAAGAGGTTCCCTCAACTTGTGACTACCTTTTGCTGTTGCTTATAAAATGTTAGGCAAAGGTGATTCAACAACTTTTTCTGTCCTGGAAGCCCTTGCTCCAGGTCCACTTTTGATGGTCATGGTTGTACCATATTGCAGGTCTATGAATAATTCACAATTGGGCCATGAAATTTCTCATTGGGTAAAAAAAAACACTGTGTCATTGGGAGGCTATGGCAGGAGATTGTTGCAAATTCAAGGCTAGCCCGTGCTACATAAGGAAGGCAGTGTCTCAAAAGCAAACAAACAGAAAAGCAAAATTAATATACTAATTTACGTACTACTTAGGACTGATTACCAAATAAGATAAAAATGATATAATAATTTATTTACTACTTAGGACTGCTTACTGAATATTATAAGCTAAGACTTTAATTATGAGAGACTGGCCTCATAGATTAAAGGGTTCTGCCAAGAAACATGAAGCCTATTTCAGTAGACTTGTCAAGTACATGTATGTATAAAGAATTGTATAGGAAGAGAGAAAAATACACACATACATACACACACTCTCACATACACTACCACTATTATTTAAAGATAGGGGAAACAGGAGTGGGACTATGTGAGAGGAGAATGTGAGTGGAAACTAGATAGCACTAAAAAAGAAGAAAGAAATCATCATTACCAATGATGAAACTGACCCAAAGCCTAGAACAAAAGGCAGACTACAGCAATTCTATCAATGCAATGAGTAGTATATTAGGCTGAAGTCCATACTTATGTGTAAAGACATTAAAATCCTGTTAACACTAAATGAGTTTAATTATCTACTGATCATAAGATTCATTTATTAATGCAGAGCACTAAAATTCTTTAGCCTAAAGAAATAGAGAGAAAGTTGTTGTATCCATCTTACTAAAAATTACACTTTAAACAAATAAATTGAACTAAGATAAACATTTTAAATTAGAAAAGTAGACAAAGTGAACAGTATTCAGAGGCATTATGAATTTTCTTTACAGATAAATCTGTCACCCATAAGGACAGAATAAGTAAATACTATCTCATAAGTGAACTGAAAAGTGAAATGTGGAGAGACTTTAAAAGAGCAGAATAATGGGTATTTGATAGTCTTTTGATAATTGAGGAGTTCAAATGGATAATATAATTGATAATGTTGAATTAATACATATAACAAAGGATGTGATAACATAAAATCAAATATCTTTAAAGATTTTTATTCAAGGTGTAGTCAGATTCTTCTTTTTCTGTCACACAAGGCAAAATTCCTAGAAAACTCAGATGGGTTTTACAATTCTATTAGCTGGGAAGAAACTTCAAAGAAAAGAATGTAGAATGAATCTTACATAAGCATAGAGCAACTCATCATTCTGGGACAATATCAATTTTATTCCAGGAAATCTTCTAAGATAATACAGTGACAAAAATGAAACTGGATAGTCAGTCATTGGTGCTATGTTTCAGTTTCCTCCTGGATGAAAACCTTCTGTCTAGGAATGAAGCATCTTGAGACACAAAATGTCCAAGGAGGTCAACCAACAGTACATTCTTAGGGAAACAAAACACTCCACCCTAAAGGGAAGTTCATTATGCTCAGGAGCTAAACATTTCAAAACAGCTTCAGGAGGTTCTTGAAGCTGACTGCTAGGATCCCCTTTTCCCAAGCATATACAAGCAATAAGGACTGCTGAGACACACTCTAAGAGCAGACAAGAGGCCTGGGAGCAGCAGAGACTAGCTAAATGCATGGAAAAAGTAGAGACAAACTGAGTGTCATGGAGAGGACACCAAACAATCTGTTGTGCTACCTGTACGCTGGGACATACAGCTTTTCAGCATGTTGAGATATTAGCAATGCTGGAGTGCATCTTTGGTGACACAACTATCTTTGAGTCTTTTCTATAAGTAACCTCTCACTCATATTCCTGGAGATAAAACTTATTGGTTGCCCAAGTTAAACTCTGGTTTTCCTATTTGGGGTAAGTAGACATTTTTTCAGGTCTATTGTTGCACCAAGAATAGTGTTGCACCGCAGTAAATTTTAACTATTTAAAATCATCACAAAATCATAATTAGTTATACACTATGCCAAAACTTCACTCATACTTTTCACAAATTAATACAAGGATGCGTATAAAGATCGCTTCTGTGGCTGATAGTATTAGCTGTTATAAGAGATAAAATAAAAAAAAAAGAAAAAAGAATTAAAAAAATCTCTCCATATTTATAGTTAAGTTTAGGAAGATCTTTCCTCCTTGTTCTTGCCCTTTTTTTGGCAGATGTATTATTGAGGTAGTGCGGGTGTAGTTTTCCGGTCATAGCCAGAAGATGCATTCTCCCAGCAGATTCCCAGGTCTTCTGGCTCTTACATTCTTTCTTTTGCCTCTTCCACAATGTTCTTTGAGCCTTAGGGATAGGAGTTGTGTTGTAGACTTATCTTTTGGGAATGGTCACTGCTAATCAGTCGTTCACTGCATTTTGAGCACTTGTGGCTTTATATCATGGTCTCCATCTGCTGCAAAGAGAAGAGTCATTGATGAGAAGTGAGAGTACACAGATCTACAGATAGAAGGTTTGCATATAAAATAAAGAATTATGATGATCTGCTAAAGTGGTGGTTTAGGTTCTCCTCTAGGATCCATTGTTTCACTAGCTGTGCAACCATGATGAGGTTTCCATCACCAGGCACGATTTCCCTCCTATTTAGTGGGTCTTAAGTCCAATTAGACAGCTGTCGATTACCACCACCTTCAGGGATATCTTGCCTGCCTGGTTAACACTGTGGTTGATAGGCGTTACAGCTGAGTAGGACCTAGCTAGCTTTCATAGAACCTTCTAATGCTATAAAAGCTAGCCCTTATGGGGTGGGGGTTCAGGTCATATTCAGTTCAAATCCTTCAATCTCTGTGTCTAAAGTGTGGGATATCTTCATTCTCCTATTTTTTTTAATTTTATAATTTTATTCATTGAAGTTCACAATCAATTTTGACTTCCTTTTAAAAGATAATGTATAATATAAAATCTATTTCTTTTTGTCCTCAGACACTCAATTGTATATCATTATTGCTGAAAACATAGATTCTATTGAACATCAGGAAAATTACCTAAGTTCCTGTTTCCATATTAAACCATTCAGTGGTCCCTGAGTCTTCAATCCCTCTTTAATGTATATTTGACATGATTATCTCTGTCTCCTTCCTGAAAGCCTCTGTCATCAGCCTCTGCAGACTTTGCCCTTACAGCTCTGACTATTCTCTTAATCTCTGTTTTCCAGCATGATTTTTATTTTAAACATTTGAATCTCTTGGTTTAATTGCCAATGGAACGCTGACATTGTAGGAGAGTCTGCTTACAACTCTGCGCCTCCCCCTTCTTATGCACCTCCATTTTATTTATTGAAGGCACCAAGCTCTCTGTTGCCTCCTGAATTTTGCACGTTGTGTTCCATCCATCTGCTCGGAACACAGTTTGGCAGTGTTGGGTCTCACTTCTTTATCTTACTCAGATTTTACAAATGTTACCACTCTCAGAGGACTTGCTTGCCTCTCCTTCTATGGAAGTCCATGCATTGCATTCTTAATCTTGCCCCTTCCCTCCTGCTGCCTTCTGCGATTTCATGCCATTTTCTCCAGCCCACATTTGAGTATAGGCATAGTTTTCTACTTAATACATAAAATTGAGTGTCAGAGAGATAGTTGCCTGTTCTCTAGTGTGTTCCTAGTATAAGACACTTATTAGAGACTCAGTGAACATCTGTTGAATATATACTTTCATTATATAAAAAGTATAAGAGGAATATTAATGTCAATAGATATCATGCAACTATTTCTTTGTCTTGTATTCTTTTGTATTTACTGATTTTCATGTTTCCCATTTATAAGAGTTCCTGTAAACCATGAATGAAATACCTGTAAAACCACCCAGTTGAATTTCTAGAACATGACAAGGATGAAATATTTTTTTTCTCTACTCATGTGGCTGTGCTTTGTTCTGTTCTTTAAACTAACAGTGATTCTAAGAAAAAAATGCCTTGTCCCATAGTTAGACTGATGACTATCTTAAATATCACCATAGAACCTTCGTCCAGTGATCAATGGAGATAGAGACAGAGACCAGACAGAGACCCACAATGGAGCATTGGACTGAGCTCCCAAGGCCCAGCTGAAGAGCAGAAGGAGGGAAAATATGAGCAAGGAAGTCAGGACCATGAGAGGTTGGTTCACCCACTGAGACAGTGTGCCTGAGCTAATGGGAGCTCACCAACTCCAGTTGGACTGGGAATGAATGAGCATGGGATCAAACTGGACCCTCTGAATGTGGCTGACAATTGGGACAGACTGAGGGGCCAATGATAATGGCACTGGGATTCGTCTCTACTGCATGTACTGGCATTTTGGGATCCTATGCTCTTTGGATGCATACCTTTTTAAGCCTGGATGTAGCGGGGAGGCCTTGGACTTCCCACAGGGCAGGGTACCCTGCCCTCCCTTATGACTGGAGGGAGTGGAGGAGGGTGAGTGGGGGAGCAGGAGGGAAGTGGGAGGAGGAGGGGAAAAACTGGGAATTTTGATTGGAATTATTTATAGAGTAATAAAAAAGATGAAAAAAGAAAAGAAATTAAAATGCTTCCCTGTTAGAAAAGCAAAACCAAAACCCACAAACACCTCCTAGTTCTGATGTGCAGTCCATTGTGGTTCTGAGTACACATTTTTATTTAGCATACTTCAAGGTGTTTTCAGTGTGAATTGTGAAACTATAAGAGCACAGGGCCATCTGTGCATAAAACTATCCCTTTTCTCACTTCTCAAATCTTGCCTTTTAAATCTTCAGAAGAGGACATGGTGTCGGATGCCTTTAATACTAGCACTTTGATGAAAAAAGAAGGTGGATCTCTGGGAGTTCAAGGCCAGTCTGTTTCACATAGCAAGTTCTGGGCCAACCAGTGCTACATAGCAGGAACAACCAAAGCAAAACCCTGAACTAAAACAACAATAAAGCTTTGGAAGAGCCTTCAATTATTGGTGTTGACAACAAGTGACAAGTCTTTCCAGTATGTAGTTCACATCCTTTAAATTTTTCTGAGACTGATATATTCGTATTTTATATTTTTCCAAGATTGAAACACTTGATTATTTCAGGATTCTTACTCTCATTTGTCCTCATATGGTAACAGCTATTTTACTGCTTTCGTTCATGCCATATTTGATGAGAATGACAAAAGTCATAAGGTCAGCACAGTTGCTTGACAAAGATCCAGCCAAGCTAAGCCACATGATAGCTGCTGTGCCAACTTTGGTTTTCATCTCCACCTGTTGCATACTTGGGGGACTTTTAATATTTGTACAATATTTGTACAGGGATATTGGATTAATGGAAAAATTCTTATGAATAATTTATGCCTTCTCCCAGGAGTTCTGCTTCCAAACTTCTCCTGGAAAGTCCTGAACATGTTACCCATCCAACTTTTAGGTACATGGAGGGCTTCCTTATACCTTGGAGGTTGTAACACACATAAAGTGAAATGTCTCTTTATGAAACTGTGAAGTATTCTGGAAACATCTGTCCATGTACTTACTCAGGAACAAGGTAATCAAAACAAACTTAGAAAGGTCAACAAGATTCTGTGGGTTAGAGTTGGCTACCGATCAGATCGCAAGCTTCTTCCCACTATACTTTCAGACAATTGCATGGCATATACAGCAACAAAGTTAGTTGAAAATTTCCACTGCCCTACGTGGAGAATTATATTGATATATAAAACACATTGTAAAACGATGCTCAAAGAATAAGTTATCAGGACCTCTCTTTCTTAGACAAGTTAGCACATGCAGAGCTAATGTGGCATCATGTGACCACGCAGTATGCTGGGATTAGACATATAAACACATTTTGTAAATATATAAAATATAAACATTATATTATTGCCAGAATTTGAATAATAACTGCAGAAGCTTTGGCCTGAGGGTATTTCTTGGGCACTCTCACCACTAAGAGTTAATAATGTACTGCTGAGGACATGTCAGTGGGCCCTGGCTTGCATGGAGATTTTGTTTTGGTCTAGTGTCCTTGTAGCCACAAAAGCTACTAACCTGAGAACAGACTGTCGTATGCCTCTAGATTTTTAAATTTGCGTTATGGAGTTAATGAGTAAAATGGTTTTAAAATGATGTGGGAGGTTCTTCTGTCTATGTGTTGCTTCTATTGGTTAATGAATAAAGAAACTGCCTTGGCCTGTTGATAGGACAGAACTTAGGTAGGTGAGGAAAACTGGACTGAATGGTGGGAGAAGGAAGGTGGAGAGAGTGATGCCATTGATCCGCTGCTGGAGATAGATGTGCTGAAACTTTGTTGGTAGGCCACAACCTCGTGTTGATACACAAATTAATGGAGATGGGTTAAATAAATATGTAAGAGGTTAGCCAATAAGAAACTAGAGCTAATGGGCCAAGCAGTGATTTAATTAATTTGGTTTCTGTGTTATTATTTCAGGTTTAAGCTAGCCAGGCAGCTGGGACAAACAAGTGGCCCCTCATGCTATAATACTGCTTATCAAGGATGATTAAATGAGGGAAAATTATTATAAAAGATAATTCTGTTCTGTTATGGTTTACCAGTGATGATTAAAAGATATGCAAGAGGTAGTGAAACACATCTAAACATAAAAAATGATATGATCCCTGCTTTGGAACAATATGAATCGATCCCTGCTCATTGAATTATGTATAAATAAAGAAACATTCTGACTGCTAGTCAGCCAGGCTACAAAATTCTCCCGACCATTCATGCTTGGCTCTCCTTCCATCTTCTCGGGACCTGTCAACTGTCATTGTCAGGACTGGCTCCTGGCAGATTACCTGCTGGAAGACTCCAGCATGGCAAAATTGGGAGGTTGAATATATAAGAGGTGGAATAAAGGGGGGAGGACTGCAGGCAATTAAATATGGACCCTGGGAAGGGATCATGAGAACTCAAGGTCTCTTTGGATTCCTACCTGTAATCTTTTTCTTCCACAAACATTCCTACTGGTCCTGTATCATAAACTGATGCTGTGAAGAGATGCTCACCAGAATATGAAGTCTGTTGTCCATATTTTTAGCATCTCAAAAAGGGAACCTAATAATCCTTTTTTTATTTTGAGGTGTGACTACCTTATGTATTTCATTAGGGTAATGAAAAATGGGCAGACACAATGGCCTTTGGGTTCATGTAGGCAATTGTCTCATTGTCCTCAAATAACAAAAGGAAACTCAGGACTTTCATCACAGGTAAGTGGTTTGGATTGTTTTCTTCATAGTAAAACTTCTCTTACTTTTTTCCCTCATTTTAAAACAACACAATAAATAACTTTCCACTATGGAAGAAGTAGATTTGGGCAATCTTACAGACAACTGGCATTAATCTGCATAGACTATTATTTTAGATCTTGAAGAGAGCATACCTACATCTGCCAGTTCACTAAACCAGCGTAGTCCCTAACTGCATTCTAAATATTTGTCTCTATACCCACAAATAAGTGTAGTTCTTTCCACTTATCAAGAAAACTGCTATTTGCAAAGGATGAAGAGCACGTAGAAAACCACAAACCATCACAATGCAGACTTGTAAAGTCCGGTCCCAACTGATACATCTTCAACCCAACTCCTGCACCTAAGGCTCAAGGATCATTTTGGACAGGGGGCGGGGCAGAAAGATTGTGAGAGACAGGGATAAAGGGAGTTTGCTGTAATATTATGTGTCATAAAAATGTTAGAAGCTACACCCAGAAAACATGCTTAAACATGAACTGAACAAGGATAACACCTCACAGGCATGCTAACATGGATGAGAAAGGCTCATGAGACCTTCAAATCAACACAAAGAATTACATGGAACTATGCTGAGATCAGGAGAAATTTTCTTTCCCAGAGAAGACCACACCAACTGGTTATCCAATACCAAATAACTATTTCTGAAAACATATGAAAATAAGCATTATATATACTGATCAGGTATATATGTATATGCATATGCATACGTGCTTCTAATAACAACTGGTGATGAAAGAGGCCATGAATTTGAAATAGAACAAGAAGGGGTATATGGGACAGTTTGGAGGAAAAGATGAGATGGGGGAATGATGTAATTTATTATAACCTCAGAAGATAAATGAAGTACTTCTTACTATGATTATCTTATTAATAAAGTAAAAACACATCAATGACTACCTAATACATTCCAGCTCATATGTGACCAGATGGGCTTGCATTCAAGGCCTCCTAGAACAAACTACAGATTCAACTGGCTAACATTTTGTCCTCGTACCTTCTGACTTGCCAAACATTTGGTCAGAGTGCCACCATGCCTTCTTCTGGATAATTTTCACTTGCATTTGTTTTATTCCCATTTTCTTCTTTTTCATCTTAACTTGCCAAGTTCCACTTATTCTCAGAGGTCCAATCTGTATGGCACCACACCTACAGGTATATTTTCTTTAATTGCTTCATTGCTTGTAATCTTTTAATGGTTGTATAGCTTTCACAATAAAATCGAAGCTTCTTGAAACTATCACTAGAACACTTACGAAGCAGGTATTTGTTAAGTAAATACAACCCTTGCAGTTGGAATCAATTGCTCATAGTGGAGTAGTAAGGAGATAACCACTTTTGATTTGCCACCAGTAGGCATTGCATTCCTGTCTTCCACAGACTTTCTGCTAGAAGCCAGTAGCCCCCTGATAAAGGAATAAGACATTGCAAACAAAACCTGCATAAGTCTGATATCATAGAATATACTTATAACCCCCGACCCTGGGTGAATAATAGAGAATTATTAAGTCAAGACCTCTATGATCTACACAGAGAGTTTCACAGAGTTTTAATCAGACTGGACTACATGGTTAGAATCTGCCCTTTAAAATATAAACAATAGGGAGGTCATTGCAGTCACTTGTTTCCATCTAGATCCTATATTCTCTGGCCAGTGACAATCAGCCCTGGTCACACTGTCTGCTCTTGTCCATCTGGCCTTCTAAGACAAGAGAGTTTCAGTGCTTTAGCTTTCCCTTACCTTGATGGTGGATACTGTATCAGCATCAGCTTTCTTTCAAACTATGGCTGGTCTGTTGAGAGTGACAATAAAGCAGACTAGGACTATTTTTGAAAAATAAGCAAATCCTCATATGTATGAATTTTGCAAGGTTAGCTGTTTTCTTTAAGCATAATGAGAATTTTACGGATATGTTTTCACTTCCCATATAGGCAGTCTTTCAATGTGGTAAAGACTTCATTGTAAAGGATGTGTAGGTTTTCCACATTTTAAGTTATATTTACTATTAGGCATTTTGGGGTTTTATAATTTTATATAGCGTGTGTGTGTGTGTCTGTATGGGTGTGTTGGTGTGTGTGTGTGTGTCTGTGTCTGTGTGTTGGTGTGTGTGTGTGTGTGTGTGTGTGCGTGTGACATGACACAAGGTGGAAATCTGAGGATAGCTCTTGGGAGTTGGTTCTCTTTTGCACAATATGGGATCCAGGAATTTTACCCAGGTTTCCAGAAACCACCTTTACACTCTGCGCCAACTCATCAGCCCTTCTTTTTATTTTTTTAAACTTATTGTGAGAGAATTGTTTTTTTCTTATTCTTTTTTAGTAAAGTTTATTGTTGGTACAAAGGAAGACTAATTTTTGCATGTGAATTTTGTATTTTATTATTTCACTGTAAGTGTTTATCACAAAGAATCTTCTGGTCTTAAGTGTTTGTTTTTTGTTTGTTTGTTTGTCAGTTGGTTGGTTGTTTTTTCTTTGTTCTGTTTTGCTTTTCTTTTATAGGACAATATCATCCACAAATATGGATGATTTGATTTCTTGCTTTATATGCATTGACTCTATTTCTTTTGCTAGTCTTATTGCTTGAGTAAATACTTTAAACACCATGTTCATACTAATTTTAGATAAACAGGAATTAATTCATGCAAGTATCAGCTCTGAAAGAATAGCTATAAGTTCATGTAACCTGAAACCTAATTCTGCAAATATGTCAGTCTTGGTCACTCCTTCAAGGGGCAGCACTGCCAGTATATCTTCCTGCTTGTCAATAATTGTACTATATAATATATTCTGTATGTTATTTACTGAATTAAAATTTATGTACATTTTTATAAATTCAGAGTTCGGATTATTCTTCCATTTCATCAATTCTCTTACAAATCTTTGGTCCAAGCTCTAGTTTTTAATTAAAATTTTTGAGTTTCATTTTTCTTATCTCTAAAATGAGAAGTTTGATCTATCCAATAATTAGAAAACTTACTTATTTCCAAAATATTATATCATGGGCTATATATAGTAGATGTATCTGATAGACTGACTTTATCATAAATTATACTTGTCAAAAAGAGAAAATTAAGCTTATGGAAGTTATATTACTAGCCAAGGTCATGTGACTAATATATTAAAAACCACTGTCATATCAGGAATTATTCATGTGTATTTGTATCTTGGAAAAATGTGAGTTGTATTGTGGTCTGCTGTTTTTCATCAACATGATGAATATAAATATAACACATTACTTTATCGACTTTGGAAATTTTGTGAGTGAAAGACTGCAAGTTACAATTTATTCCCAAGATCCAAGCATACTGAGTGAAGACTTTGACACTTTTGTCTTGTTTGATCTCCTTGAACCATATGTTGAATTGTCCATTTAATTATCTGGTAGGAACTGGATAAATTGAGTTCACTCTGTCAGAGACAAAGGAAGCTATTGTATAGAAGAATGACTTGTTACAATTAGAAAACTGGTTTTTAATGCAATTAAAATAGCACTCTAAACATGCCTTTGCAGATTCTCCCTGCTAAAGCTCATCTTGGAAAGTAATTACTTGTCTTCAAATGAAAGAGCCTACTTAGAAAAAAATACCCTCTAGGTCAGGAGTCACATGTAAATACTTGTTTAAATGATGTTACAAATAGGTTTATTTCTCCAGTGTCATATAACTCTCTTTGAGGTTACGTTTAATGAATATTAGATGGAAATTGGTGAGCAGGTTTATATTAAGAGAGCTAGTAAATTTCAAGGTTGTGGAAGGTTGCTAACCTATGTTTCTGACTTAAGAGTGTGGATATCAGAAGTGTGGCCACTTAGTTGATGCTTTATTTGCAGTTGGCTGGGCAAAATTCTGTGGTCCATATTCTTTGTGTGCTCAAAAGGCAAATGTCCATAACTGATAGAAATATCATTTTAAAAGCCTTCCCTTAGTGTCTGCATATTATCTGAATGTTGATACTGAGAAACTGCTGGAGGAGGTGCCCTCTGATTTGGTTGAAGAGACCTTAGTAGGGAAGACTGGAGAGTCAGCCAGCTCTGTACACGCTGGGTTTGTGTTATGGAAAAAACTTCAGCACTAAATAGATTGATTTAATGCCAGCCACAGTCAACGTACTCAGCTAGTGAAAAGCAGAGTTTTGATCCAAGCGATATGAAAAGCTTTTTAAGGAGTTTAATGTAGCTGCTGTTTTCTGCTAGGGTGCCAAGTTCCATTTTAAACCGAGAGGAAAGGGGAGAAGGCAGGGCCATCCTGTGCATTGGTAACTCATGAAAGGAGTACTGACATGCTTTCTCATCCACATATAAAACTTACCCATTTCCAATAATAGGGCTACAGAGAATTCTGTGATTAAAAATTTCTAACCTTTACCCAAAGCAAAGATATATAGGAAGCAGGAAAATTCAACTATTGCTAGTAATTTCCCTTGAAACAAATATTTAGAATAAATAGGATTTTGTTTTTCTGACCTGAAGAAATGCACTTTAAGAAGTTCCCATTGTAAATTTCCATAACATTCCAGAGCAAAGTTTAGCTTTTCTAAATTTAGGAAATTGCTGGCATTGACATGATGGCATAGCCTACAAATGAAGGTCTTAAAATAAGGTAGGCATTTACAATGTGTTGTTTTGCAAGAGTCCATGGGTTTGGCACTTCTCCTTTATTCCTTTATATGCAGGCAAGAAAGCCAAGCTTCAGTGCTGCACCTTTTTCTATCTTGGCTCCAAGCTCCAGAAATCATCACTCAAACCACACCCAGATTGCTTGTTTAGTCATGCCGAGAAGAACGTAAAGGGAAGGAAAATGTTGGTTCCCATATCGTGCTGAAATAGCTGAGTGTAATTCCAGATTCCCACTGCAGTGTGTTATGTTACTCTGAACTTCAGTCATCCCTGGTGAGGTTGGGACATGTCTCTTAAAGCCTGAATGTGGAGTCCTGGTCTTTCCTTCCAAACAACATTACAGATTGACTCTCTTGTTTCTCCATTAGCAGTAATGCCAAGATAAAACAGGTAGGGTGGGTATTACTGTTTACATGAAGACTCATTCAAGAAATGTATCCAGCTGTAGAAAGACATAATGATTTCAGTGTTCTCCAAGCACCCACACTTAAGTAACGCATTATTGAGCTTATGGAAATCAGTTCAATTGTTAACTATCAAGTTGGTCTTGCTCAACCATTCTTGTGCTTATAAAACACATACTCGGATATTGGAATATTTTTAAAAGTTAGAAAAAAAAAGTAACCTCTTTTCCCTATCTAATTTTGCTTCATAATAGTGACAAGAGTAATGGTAGTTTTTCCAGTTCTAAGAGTCAACTTACAAAGATAACAAGATGAGAAACAAGGCCATGTAAAATGAGGACATTAGAAAGGGAGCAGTGTGACTTAGTAAGTGAGCTTACAGTATACATACCTGGGCAGCCATATTCACTGAAGCACTACTCGCAAGAGGCAGGTGATGGACTCAATCTAGGTAGGTTTTCTTGCTGGAGAGGGTAGAGGCTGGCCAGTACAGGAGAGAAGGAGGAAAGAAGGACAAATAGCACCAAGGGTGATAATACCTGAACAAATCATATTAGTTCACATTTGCCTAAAATAATGCTAAGTATGTATGTTATAGATGGATGCATTCATGCATGCATGAAGTTACATCCCTTGGGATAAGAGCCAAAGCCTAGCCAAAAAAAGTCCCCAGGACCAGGCATGAAAAACATTCCTTTGAGTTGTTGGTCAGTCCAAGTGACTCTCAGTACAAAATAGGCTATTTTTGTTGCTCTTGGTTGACTCTCAGAAGTTGAAGGTAAGTCCTTCTTGCTGAAGACATTGGTAATGTCATACACAGGTGTTGCAAATGGAGCTGCGGGCTGCTTTACATCCTGCCCAGCTCCAGGCCACCCGGCTATCTTTACCCAAAATAATTACACAGAAAGTGTATTTATTTAAACACTGCCTGGCTCATTATATCTAGCCTCTTCCTGGCTAACTCTCACATCTTGACTAACCCATTTCTAATAAACTGTATGTCACCACGAGGTCGTGGCTTACTGGCATGAGTCTAGCCAGCATCTGTCTCAGGAAGGGGAATCATGGCATCTGCCTGACTCTGCTTTCTCTCTCCCAGCATTCTGTTCAGTCTATTCCATCTATCTGAATTTTGCCCTATCAAAAAGCCAAGGTAGTTTCTTTATTAACCAATGAAAGTAACACATAGACAGAAGGCCCACCTACTCCACACAGGACTCAGAAGAATAGAGATGGATCTAACCTGAAAGCTTTCTCTGTGCTCTAGCTTTCATAGTATCGGAAAGTACAATGTAAACTGCCAAGTTAGGGAAGCAATCAATAGTCCTATCCAGCTGTGATGCCAATGAAACACAACAATGATCAGCATGACAAGGTATTCTTAAATGTGCAATAGAGGCAATCATATTTTCCTGGCAACCAGCAGCTGTCTAATTGGGCTTACAACCCACTCAATAGGAAGTCATGCCTGGTGCTAGAAACTTAGCCAACTACCTGAGCCTAGTAAGGTCGTGGATCTTAGAGAAGAACCTACCATACCACTTTGCAAGACTGGCATCGTACCTGACTACTTTCTAAAACTTACCTTTATACTCACAGATAAGTGTAGCCATCACTCTTCAACAAATAAACATCTCTTTACAGCAAGCAGAGACATTGCAGAAGATCGCAGCTCATCATAATGAAGGGAACCAACAGATGTATTTACAATGCAATGGCAGTACCTAAGGTTCAGGGAACATCATGGAGGAGGGGAAGGAAAGGTTGCAGTAGCCAAAGATTAAGAAGTCTGTTGTGAGATTGTACTTCCTAGGAACAAGAGGGAACATATGGTTGCCTAAACAAGACTTGAGTTATAACACTATCAATAGACAAGCTATACAGAAGGAGGAAATTTCACTTGGTTCCAACCCTAGACAAAAAAAAACATACAGGCAACTAATGACTGCTGAGTGAGGAAAAATTAGCCTCTTAGGGACAAGGCCCAGTTAACACAAGGTGGTTAGCCCTGAGATTATATTCACTAAAACCTAATGGACTAAATGAACTCTCCTGGTTGTATTTATATTGTTATGCATTTATGTATATATATGTAGAGAGAGACATAAATATAATAATAATAATAATAATAATAAATAAAAGTAACTCCTCAATTTGAAAGGCAAGAAGTTAGAGGGAAGAGGACACAGAAAGGATTAGCAAGTGGATAGGATGGGGAAAATGATATAATTATATTTTAATTAAAATTTGAATAATAGAAACATGAATAAATGAAAATACAATATATAAACACAATGTAATTTTGGCTCAAAATTAAGAATGAAATTATGTTGTTTGTGGAAAATGAATGTTAGTGGAGATCGTCATGTCAATCAAAACAAGCCAGACTAAGAACAATGGATGTTGTGTGTTTTCTCTTATGTGTAGAATTTAGGAAAAGATGCTTGAGAGTAAAAGGGGGATTCTTAGAAATTTTGGCAGAGGAAGTATGGAGCGTATTAGAAAGTGTGATCGATGGCTAGACATGATCAAAGTATGCCGCATACACATGTGAACATAGCACCAGGAAACCTGTTACTTCATGCAATTAACATGCACCATTAAATTAAAGAAAATTCCAGTCTCTGAAGTGTCCTTTCACCTTATTGCTAGCTCTGCTCAGTGACGTTCAGTAACGTGGACTTTTGAACTTCTGTTTCTTCATATGAAATATTAATTTAACACATCCACCTTATCATGTTATTATTGGAAGCCAGAAAACATAGGTTGAGAAATTTCTATATTTCAGGACCCAGAACAAACATTCAATAAACAGTAGTTACTTTTTACTTAATCTCACATCTGACAAAACAGATTCAAACAGGTCCTGTGAGAGGTATCTCTATCCAGCTGGAGGAGGAAGAAATAGAGGAGGGATGATTATGGTCCTGAGGTCATGGTCCTAGATCAGGAAATCGTTGAGGCAGATCTCGACACCAAAGAAATGTTAAAGTTTCTGTACTTTGGCAATCTCCCCAACCTACAGGTCACCCAGCCTACAGTTGGGATGAATTTCAAAACACCACATGGAGCCATTTGAATTTGTTCTGTAATGTTTTCAATAAACCTGAAAAAAAGAAACAAAAAGAAAAAGAAATTTTTGTTATGCATGGTCAAAATTTTATGAAATATTTTTTATCAATGCATGTGCATTTATGATTATTTGGTTATATAAAAGATTTTTAATTTTTAACTGTGTTAGGAGAGCTAAAAAGACTCCCCTAGGCTGAGATCAGAATATGTTTTTCCAAAAGCTGCCTTGGGGCATCAAACTGGCTGCTTCTTTATTTATTAAGTATGTATTCTCTCCAAGTCATCAACTCAACCAGAAGTTTGTTCTATTTATTTTTTTGACTTTTTTTTTGAGACAGGGTTTCCACTTTATGCTTTTGGATCCTGTCCTGGAATTAGTTCTTGTAGACAAGGTTGGCCTCAAATTCCCAGATATCCACCTGCCTCTGCCTCCCGAATGCTGGCTTTAAGAGGCATGTGCCAACAGCGCTGGACTTTTTAACCAGAATTTAAATTCTCCTTTGTGAAAGAGCTTCATCTAAGTTGAAAGAAATACCGTGTTGTTACTGCTTGCATTTCATCTGCTATGCCCCTAACTGTCTCCATTTCAGTTGTGGCCCGTACAAAACTGGAGCTCCTAAGGCTCAAGGTTCGTTCTATAAAGATGCAGGCAACTTGCATCAAGAGCTGTGAAGACGTGCTCAGCACAGACTGATTTGTCAGTGGATGCCAGCCATCACTTTTTCAGAGCCAGTGATTTAAATTATATGCAAAAGTTCACCGATATCATGCAAAGAAGGAAAAATATAGTAAAAGATATGAAGCCTGAAACGCAAGCATGCCACTCATGCCTGTGAATCTGCAGTTAGTTGATATGGGAGGTCTGGGTGAGAGGGTTGAGGCCAGGTTGAACCAGGATGCCCTCCTTATGGTGAAGTCAAGGCCATCTTGGGCAGCCTAGAATATACAGCAAAAAGCAGTCTCAACAAAGCAAAACAACATACGGTTTCAAGGTCTTATAGTCTAAAACTGTTAGGGATTTGGAATGTTTGGTGCTTAAGACTCACAGGGACTTTCAAGGTAAGAGGGTCTCTTTAAGATCTTGCCGTCTCTGTTAAGTCTAATTAGCTGTCTGTGTCAGCACAAACAAAAAGGATTTCCCCATGAGATGTAAGAATACATGATCCTACGAATGGAGTACTTGATGTTAGTCTTCTGACAAGCACAAAGCAGAGACACGAGGTGGAAACTAAAGAACAACAGGTGAGAATGTGAGTGTAATTAATGTTACAATCGATTTTACTACATCAACTTACAATGGATTTTGTCATCATTTGCCATCACTCACTATCCGTAGAAGAGAAATAGATTTCCGTGGAAGAATTTTACCATCCACCATCCAGGTAACCTACCCCTTATATTCAACCTCTCTCCACCCCCACTGCTTCCTGTTCTTTGTGGTGTGCAGTCTGGATCTGTGAAGACTGGGAGAGTCTTTGTGACACCCAAAGTCTAGACTCCCAGAGACAGTCCTTTCAAGTAGTTTGTCAGTCTTAGCTAATTGAAATTTCTAGAGAAGTGGATTTCAGCACAGTCTACAAAGCAAATAGACAGACAGCTGTTCATTGCTCAGTAGTGGAGTCTGTTAAACAATTGTCCTATTGTGTTGTCAACTGAAGCTGTTAAACTGCCCAGGCAAAGGTGAGTCATAGAAATCACATTCAAAGCTTCTGACTGGACTATTTAGTAGTAAAAGAAGCAAAGCAATAAAAAAAAAAGTGAGCTGAGAAAAATGTGCTGATTGAGAGTGTGACAGGAGAACTTTAGTTCCCTCAGCTGCAAAATCATTCCGTCTGTGTTCCTAGCACAGTTAAGTCAGATAAAGCTTGGAAGCACACCAGAAAAACACAGAGAGGGAGACTTCAAAACGAAGGGAAGGGGCAGAGGGGGAAGGGGCAGAGGTCTGGCTCAGTGGTAGACCATTTGCCTGGCCTCTGTGAAGGGTCCTGGAAATCAATCCAAGGACAGAAGAGAGAGAGGGAGAGGGAGAGGGAGAGGGAGAGAGAGAGAGAGAGAGAGAGAGAGAGAGAGAGAGAGAGAGAGAGAGAGGAAGGAAAGAGAGAGAGGATAGAAGGAGGGAGGGAGAGAGAGAGGAAAGAAGGAGGGAGGGAGAGAGAGAGGATAGAAGGAGGGAGGGAGAGAGAGAGGATAGAAGGAGGGAGGGAGAGAGAGGATAGAAGGAGGGAGGGAGAGAGAGAGGGAGAGAGAGAGGATAGAAGGAGGGAGGGAGGGAGGGAGGGAGAGAGGATAGAAGGAGGGAGGGAGAGAGGATAGAAGGAGGGAGGGAGAGAGAGAGGATAGAAGGAGGGAGGGAGGGAGAGAGAGAGGATAGAAGGAGGGAGGGAGAGAGGGAGGGAGCAAAGGAAGAGGACAGAGAGAGAGAGATTATTTAGAAACTGAGGTTGAGAGAGTGGTGTGGAGGGAGAAGCATGAGAAGTGTGAGCAGATGTATAAGTACTAAATAGGTGATAATGTTATTTGTTTAAACAGTCTTGGGGAAAGCAGTTATATGGTTATTCTAGAACATGAAAACCTAAAGGAATAAATATCTTTTGACTGATATTTAAGTGACATTGAAAAACAATTACAATTGCATAGCTTTCATACTTTTAAAAATCAACTATAGCATTGGGAACCACTCAAGCCACCAGCTATGAATTTCCTATAGTGCCATCTAGTGTTGGACTTCTTTGGCTGCACCTTTGTATGGCATGTGTGCATTGAAAGCTTGTGCTTGAGAAGGGCCCATGAGCCCCTGAGCTTGTAACACGGGGGACTGGGGTGACAGTGAGTACATTCAATAGCTGCGCAGAAATGCTTCTGCCTTGCATTGCACAAGACTTTCTTTGCCTATTTTCTGGTCACTTGCAATTTCAAATAATTCTCACTTAATGCAATGGACTAAAATTAAGTTATCTGAGGAATAAAAATTGGGTTTGGAATTAGCATACTCTAAGTCTCCAGCTAATAGGTGTTAGCTGAATGCTTATTCTCTACCTGTTCTTGAAACTGTGAATATGATCTGAAATCCTCTATGTGTCAATGGGTTTTTGTGCCTTATAATAGGAAAAACCAAAAACAATTTGCATAGGAAGTTTAATGTCAATACAGAAAAATTAAAGAAATAGTCAACATGAATAAAATGTCTCAGTTAAGAAAATAATTATCATCTTGAGTCTTTTATTAATAATTTGGGAAGAACAGCATATTACTTATTGCAAAAAATAAATAATCTCAAATTAAGAACTAGGAATAAAAACAGCATACGGAGCAATATATTTTTCTTGTTTCTTAGTGAAATATTATTTTTGCAAAGTAATGACTTTATTTGTTGGGCCTATAGGATTGGAAAATTCCAAGTTGATTTCTAGTGGCTTATATTACAATATACAAGACCATATGTGGTTGTTTTGTTGCTTTTGTTTGTTCATTTGTTTGTTTTGAAACAAGGTTTTGCAGTGTAACCCTGGCTGACCAGGAACTTCTTATGTAGTCCAGGTTTGTCTTGAACTCATAGAGTTCTACTTGGTTCTGCCTCCTGAGTGCTGGGACTAAAGATTTGCACCTCCAGGCCTGGCTCATATGTGAATATTTTTCTTTATTAGGCACAAGCTTCCCATTGTTTTCTTACATTTTTCTCATTAATAGAGACAACTTTTTCCTAGCACTAAAATTCTAGCACGTTTTATATTATTCTAGGTCAACTACTAGATTTAGGAATAGAGAAAATGACGCAGGAGGAGGGGAGGAGAAACAGCTTCTCCAGTGCTTCAGAAAGAGCAGAAGAGTAGAACACCTCAGTGGCCGTCTAGGAGCTGGAGGCAGTTACAGGCTGCAAAAAGACAGATGGTGACAAGCACAGAATCTCTCTCTCTCTCTCTCTCTCTCTCTCTCTCTC
>LOEQ01010430.1:40223-55237 GCA_001685075.1 Bramus lutescens | reverse complement strand
GAGCACATGCCCTTGTGGTACAATTGAGCATCCTTTGGGTATATACCCAAAAGTAGTATTGCTGTGTTTTGAGTAAGGTTGTTTTTAATTTTTTGAGAAATCATCATACTGATATCAAAAGGGGCTATACCAGTTTGCACTCCCACCAGCAATGCAGGAGTGTTCCCTTTACCCCACATCCTTTCCAGCAGAACTTGTCACCAGTGTTTTTCATCTTGGCCATTCTTACAGGTATAAGATGGAATCCCAGAGATAACTTTTATATTTTCTTTATGGCGTACTTCACTAGATAAAAGT
Organism: Bramus lutescens; assembly: GCA_001685075.1. Lineage (NCBI taxonomy): Eukaryota > Metazoa > Chordata > Mammalia > Rodentia > Cricetidae > Bramus > Bramus lutescens. The sequence goes on along the minus strand of LOEQ01010430.1, from coordinate 54,940 downwards.
AGAATCCAAAGAATCAATGTCATCATAAGGTAAAACATGACAATTATCTATGTCATGTTTTCTGGTATATACTGGATGATAGAATTTCTGTTAAGAACACGCCACCACTTATTTTAATTGTTAGTCTCATATGTTAATATAAAAAGACATTTGAAATCCCAAACTATACAATAAATCATGGTTCTTTACAATTCTACTTACATTAAGGATAATTTCCTATGGGAACACATAGTTTGGCTCCAGTGGACATGCTGAAATAGATAAGGAGTGCTGCGAGTTAGAGAAATAGTCTTCTCCAGGAAAAGCATGCCAATTTGTTATCCAACACTAAATGGTCAGCCCTGAAGGCATACATACGAGTAACATTTTGTAGGTTGGGCAGATTATATTTAGTTATACATATGCAAGTAACAACAGTTAAAATAAAGGGATGGCATGAATTTGAAAGAGAAAAATAATAGGAAGGCTTGGAAGGAGGGAAGAAATATTACAATTAAAACAAATGAAAAAGTCTAAAAAGCATATAGAATTGCCAGTTTGGAGGAATGGTGCAAAGGTTCAGCAACCAAGTCTTCCTTCAGTTCCCACAGGGAAAGAGAGAATGGTAGGTGCCCTTTGGCAAGTACAGAAAGTTAAGTGAACAACGCTTCTCTCACTTCCTGTGCGTTTCTAGAATTTGGTTTTATTCAGATATCAGATATCAGATGGGTTTTTTGATCTTGGGAAAGACAGCTTAGTGGCAAAAAAGAATCAATGTTTGTCTGACCCAGTTATGGCAATTTATTCATATATTTGTATTTTCTACTGTTGGTCTGGGATGGTCACATACCAGGGAGCATTCTCAAGAAAGTTTTAGGAAATATTTTCTTTACAGTAAAAAGAAATGAAAAAAAATACAAAACAAACAAGCAAACAAAAAGAGTACTTGTGGCTCTTAAGGTCCATATCAGACACCTTTCAACCTGAAATAATGTTTTATCCTGTTCCATATATACACATTTCCAAATACACACATGCACATACACATACACACATACAAACACATACAGACTAAAATAAATCTTTAAATTGTCAAATTAGTCTGAAAATATAAGCAAAGATATAGTCTATATTTTTACAACCAAGAAAATTATGTAATTTCACTGCTTCGGTAATTTAAGCATAACATTTACTACTAGAGCTCTCTCTTTGCTCTTGTTTGTAATGTCCTACTTTCCTCCTCTTAATCTGAATTGGAGACTTGATTGATTTAGCTAACAAGCCACTTATAGGCAGAAATATTGACTATTATGCTTAAGATTGGGTAATTTCACTATGTAAAGGAAATCCAGTGCACAACACAGCAAAGGCAGGGGAAATTGAACTGTGGGCATGCTGCTTTGTGGAGTTTTCACTGACGTTTTCCTTGTTAAGCCAGTCAGATAACAGGAAAGGAGTTGAATGAGACTTAGAAACTAGACTTTCTGGAGGTTGATCTCTTGCTTTGAAGGTAAGCACAAGAAAACCTAGAGAACAAATAAAAGTTTCAACATAATCATTTCAGATGATGTGAGGTATTTCACTACTGACCTTCACTTCTAGTGGTTTTGACAAAGACCCACACACAACTAACAAAAAATAGCAATGCATATTATCTTACTTGATTACTTAATGAAAGGCTCATCCAGAGTCTTCGAAGAAGTATGCTTTACAATCTCAAAGACAGGTAATGGTGTCAGAGAGCTGTGGGAGCATGGAGAGTTTGCCAATCCAGAAGCGAATTGAACTCATTGTAATTTATTGGTAGCCTATCCTGAGAGATTCTGTGACACCTCTCCAGTCATCTGCTAAATTGTGAATTCTTCTCTTTCTTCCTTCTGTCTTTCTGATGTTGTATGCTTCTGCATCATACACATGTCCATACACATAAATAAACATTAACATTTTTGAAATTATAATACAATTATATTTCTCCCTTCTCTTTTCTCTCTCTGAACCATCCCATGCCTGCTCTTTCAAATTTATGGTCTGTTGCATTCTTTAGTTTTTTTGTGTACTTCTTTATATTTGTTAAGTTAAAGCCTCCTGGACTTCGACTCATCCATTTTGGCATGTCATAGGTCAGCTCTTAAATACATTTTATTTTTCTTCCCCAAATATTGGTTTACTAAACAGGCAAATGCAATTTTATTTAAAACTATAGGTACAATAGGGACTGGAGAGATAATTTGGCAGTTAAGACCTGCTTCAGAGAACCCATGTTTAGTTTCTAGTGCCACATGGTTGCTCACAACCATCTGTCACTTCAGTTCCAAAGGATCTGACACTCTCTTCTTTTTGCTGTAGGCACCAGGCACACAAGTTGTGCACAGATGTACATCCAGGAGAGGTACCAATATACATAAAATAAAATAATTAACTTATAAAGACAAAATTATAGCTGCATTTATATTAAAGAATTATTTTTTCCGTCTGGGGAAGGGATAAACTATGCTTGTTTACTCTCTTTCCTTCAGAAAACCAAATTTTTCATCTTTTCAATCTTTGATCCACTAACAATAAATTGTAAGTTTGAAACCGCAAGTGTCCATTGGCAGATATACTTAAGATTAACTTGTTGATCAGCGATCACTATGAAGTTAATAGATAGCCGTAACATTCAAATTTATGAACTACCTCCTCACAGGTTATAACAACTCATTGTAATAAGTAAGTGATTTAATCCTATAAAGTAGGCATATATGTTTGGAATTAGTAGTAAGGGTTAATACTAATAATAAACCTCCCCTTCCTTGAAGTCCATATCTTTTCAGTTCCTTCCCAACCTAAGAAAATAGCTCAGAAAGCAACACCAAGAAGCATAGTCTTATAATTAGTCTTGAGAGACCTGACAAAAGTGGTTATGGCAATAGTCCTTAGTGTGATGTTCTTTGCACATGTACATTATGACAATCTTTATAGGAATTTATCAATAATGCCTCAATAGAATTTAGGAAGGTAGTTAGACTTTAAATATGAACATGTCAATAATCCATTACTCAAAATCTTTGGTGTCTACCTGTTTTGGAATTTCAGTATTTTTATCTGATCTTACAGAGGCAATTTTAAACACACTGTACATTGCATAATACTATGTGTTAGATTATAAGCCAATAACCCTTAAGGAAATTCATAGTATTTCCCCAATCAAATGTATGAAAACTCATTTAGTAAAAGATAATGTGTATCCTTAAACTATAACACTTTGTGTCATGTTTTACAACAAAAAGAATTGAAAGAAAAACCAACATTCTTCATAAATTTATTTTCTTTTTTTAGCATTGCAGATAGAATATTGTGTAACTACCACTTGAAACATAGACTCAGCCCAGGAGATAGAAATATAGTTTCTGACTCGTTATGACATTCTCTAAAATTATAGGAATTTATCTATCCCCTTTTCCAACATATACAGCACGATATATTTGGGTAAAAACATATCTGAGAGATCATTATCACAGTATTACTAAAGTAAAAAGTGATCAGCTTAATATAAAAATATTGTAAAAAATGATCATGTTTCTACTTTGGTTAAATTTTTCAAGAGTAGCAATATAGTTGACAGAATTTTATACTGGTAATATTTATTTTAACATAAAAATAAAGTTATTTTTCATGTACAGTTAATAATGTTACATTTGTTTTGAAAATATTAATTTGTTCCCTTGTTATTGGAGGCTTTAGAACAGTTTAAATTTATGACAAAATTTTTGTTTCCCACCTTTTAGTAACAAGCACTAGATGAATGAACAATAGTGCATACAGCTGAATAGCACATAAAAATACACAAGATGGGCATATGATTACACATACCAACTCACCATGTGTGTTAGGAACTCTGTCTATGCACACCTGGCATTAGAAATACTGTCCTAGTCAAATAACCCCCTAATATTTTCTAATATCTCATTCTTTACAACCTTCCAATGTCCATTTTCAAAAGCAGATTTTAAATACTTTTGAAAGCGAAATGTCACACTTTGTTTGGCATTCATGTATTTGAATGTTTAAAAAGGTAGAAAGCGATGACTGCTCTTCGTGAAGACATGGTTGAATTCCCAGTGTCCATATATCAGCTCACAACTGTCTGTTACTCAAGATCTGACACCTTCATACAGATATACATGATGGCAAAACTCCAATGCACACAAAATAAAAATAAATTATTAAAAAACTATACAAACACTTTTATTAAGCACCTTCTTTAATATGTCACTAGTTTTTCTCTTTGGGGGCTACTGCACTCAGTACTAGTTCTTCTGTTAACATGACAAAATACAGGACAGAAACAACTTAGGAAGGGATTGTTCTGTCTTACAGGTCTGAGGATACAGGCTCTTAACATGACAAGGAAGGCATAGCAGTACAAGTAGAAGGTGGCCTGGCACATTGCTTCTACAGGCAGGAATTATAGAAAAATGAATAATTTAGGACAACTCCCTTCTACCTTTTCATTAAATACATAGTCTCAGTCTAGGAAATGGTGCCACCTACAGTTGGGGTGGTTCTTCACTTAATACCTAATATAGATAACTCTGTACAATTGTCCACTGGCTTGTCTTTTTGACAATTCTAGAACTTGTCAAGCTGATAATTGTCATTAACCATCACATTCTCCAACATAATTTTTCATATTTTCTCACATATGTAATTTTCATAGTATCATGAATTTTAGAAATGAATGCAATACCTTGTAGCAGAACTTACTGCATATGTTAATGAAATGTAAAAAACAATATATCTAGACATATTGTAATTTCTGCTGAAAGTTTTATCTAGTAATGATTCATATTAAACATTGTTTGCAAAATGTGTAGGGGAAGATGCATGCTGCCTTCTTTCTCACTTACCTTTTGGAGAAAAAGTAAGTGCTGCTTTTACAGCATATACTCCTACCAATAACTCTGCCACAACTAAAATACCTTAGATCTACAGTTTGAAGAAATTTCCTCACTGAGAGATTATTTTACCAAGTTATTTTGGGATCTTAGACCTGAAATTGGTTCATTTCTAAGTATATTATGTGAATTTGACCTTGTCATCCAAAAACTTACTTTACTTTCAGAAAGGCTTTACAACTATGTCTGTATATTGATATTTGCATAACCATCTCCCCACCCCACCACCCATTTTGCATCTTTTTCTTGGACACTAGACTGCCAAAAGCATTTGGAAGAGAGTGCATGGTACTCCAAAGCTGCTGGAATTAGTGCTCTAGTGCTCATGACACTGAACACTAATGTATTTTTCATTACTCTTTAATGGAAAATCCCATTTCACAGAGCTCAAAAATTAAATTGCTTCATTTGGAGGGAACAAGTGCATTCCCTGTCTTTTTCCTGAGGTAAAAGAAAAAGAAGAACAAATCTGTGATCATTTGCATTTCATAAGGGTTAAGGTTTGCGTGCAGTCTACTAAGAACAACATTACAATACTGTGAAAACATTAAAAAATATTAACATTAGAAAGTCTCTGCATATGAAACACTAGAATAAAAATAAATAGTAAAATTGATTAACGCACATATGTATATCACTAAAATATGCATATTTAAGTGTAAGCGTACATACATGTATCAACACATACATATATTTTAAAGGTGATTTACTTTGCAATTCTACCTACAGCAGAAGTATTATATCGTTGCATTTTTAAATTAAATAGGGTTTCATTACTATTCATAATATGCTATTTACAAGCATTTGAAGGAAATTCTGCAAACAATAAAACTAAATGATCATGAGTGATTTTCCTTTTAACACTAATACTGGATGATAGCATTATTTTGGATAACTTTAAAAAAAAGATAGCTGTGGTATAGGCTAGTGGATATCATGTGACTTTTTGGAGGTGTTCTAGTCATGAGCTCTGTAGGAGGAAGCCGCTTGTTGGTTCCGGCTGCTTATCCCCGAAATAATCACACAGAAATTGTATTAATTAAATCACTGTTTGATCCATTAGCTCTAGTGTCTTATTGGCTAACTCATATTAATTTAACCCATTTCAATTAATCTGTGTATCACCATGTGGCTGTGGCTTACTGGGTAATGTTCCCAGTGTCTGTCTCCGGCAGATCCATGGCTTCTCTCTGACTCCTCCCTTCTTTCTCCCAGCATTCAGTCTAGTACTCTCCACTTAAATCTGCTTCACCTTGCCCTACTCTGCTATAGGCTCAAAGCAGTTCTTTATTCATTAAAGGTAATCACAGCATACAGAGGGAAATCCCACATCAGAGCTCTAAAATAGACCTTCCTCTGACTATGGACAACCACCATGACTTCTCTTTTCTTTACATCATTAAACACTTTCTTACATGTAATTTTGGGTGCCAAACCTGTGCCATGTCAGTATTACTATTGACATATTGTGGGAGCATTAATTAAAATGCCTCCTTTCAGATAGTATTGTTCTTCCCCAGAGTCCTAAAAATATACTTTCAATGAAGAAACATGTCTATCTATGAACAATCAACTAGATATTCAGTAGATGCATCAGAATGATACCTAAAGAAAACACTCAAGGAAATTCTTTGTGACCAATGAATGAATCAAAATCATTTCTATCAGTAAATCTTTGGGACCTTGCTTTATAACAGAACTGTACTGAACACTTTATGACATATAAAAGAAGCAGAAAATGACACTTCATGTAGATGGAAGTTTCTGTCCTACCCAGTCCCATAGCCATTCAGTTCTAGAGAAAGACACAGAGGCTTATAAACTATAAACTGTTTGGCATATTAGCTCAGGATTATTATTAACTAGCTCTTACAACTTAAAGTAACCCATAATTCTTGTTTATGTTTAGACACATGGTTTGGTACCTTTTATCACTGAGGCATTCTCATCTTGCTTCCTCTGTGTATGGGTTGTGACTGTATCTCTGCCTTTCCTCTTCCCAAAATTCTCCTAGTCTGGTTGCCTTGCCTCTGGTACCTGCCTGGCTACTAGAGAATCAGTGTTTGATTAAGCCTATATGAGTGACAAATCTTTACAGTGTACAAAAGCATTATCCCACAGCATTTCCCCTTTTTTTTCTTTTTTAAAAAAACCCTGAATTTAGTCTCCTTTGTTTCTGTCCTTGACCATTTTCCATAACAACTTGTAACCAACATGCTAAACAAAGAGAAACAGCCATAATCATGTTTTGGGAATGTAGGCATAGTTTTCTAGGCTACTTTCTGCTGATTGGAGACACTGATAATTCTATGGGGACTCAAAAAATTTAAGATTATGGCCAAATCCTGACTGGAGTAGTTTGTGAGGCTGGATAATCTCAGCCATCAATCTTGAGGCTATTCTGGATGTAGAACTCAGAGGAAACTGCAACAGAGGTGCTCTGAAACATAAGGTAATCTGGCCTATCCACTCCTATTGGAGTTTTACAGGGGGGTCTTCCTTGATCAAACCTTATTTTTCTTAATCTGGAATGAATCTACAGCATCTCATTTCCTGTGAAAACAAAAGTGAATCCTCTTATCCAAAGTAGCATATCTTTTCTCTTAAATTTTGAAGTCAATGCATGTTCAAAATATATAGGTTGAATTAATCCTGTAGCATTTATAATCAAATGTCTTTTAGTAGCTATTGCTCCTTCCTCAGCAGTCAATTCCAGGACAACAACAATATCATACAATATCCAGATTCTCTGTGTGTTTTCCATCTTTATGTGGCTTTTTATATACTGTATTTCTTTTATTTGCATTTTTTTAATTTTTGTGTTTTTTTGAGACAGGGTTTCTCTATGTATCTTTGATTCTCATATATCTTACTATGTAGAACAGGCTGACCTTTAACTCACACAGATCTGCCTGCCTTTGTCTCCCAAGTACTGGGATTCAAACATGTATCACCATGACTGAGTACTCTATTTCTTTTCTAAGTACTTTCTCTATCCTTTTTCTTTTCTTTCCCAAGCCTATGTATAGTTTAAAACACACTGTAAATCATTTAAAGGTTTTTCTGAATCTGTTTTTACTGTACATCTCTATGTTTTTCTGATGACATGAGTCTTTAATCTATTAAGAAATCTGGCTTGGATTAAAGCTGCAGTTTTGGCAGTTGGCTACACCCCATTCCTTAGCTTTGAGAGTCTAGCTTCATGGTGGCAGAAGTCATATTTATTGCCACAACTCTGCAGAGTATCTAAATCCATGCCACCACCAAAATACCCGATTCCAGCTGCTGCTTTTAAACACCATTTAATTGTTTTGTGGCAGAACCTCTTAAAAGAGTTGCACATTTTTTTGTGCTAAAGCTGAGTCAGGAAGCTGTCTTAGTGTAGCCATGCCTCTACTTGCCTTTATCAAATAGTCTACTGGAGAAAAGACAGTTACAGAGAAGCCACACTTGACTCTGTTCTTGTCTGTCTAGAATCCCTTCTATTTTAAGCTTTCTCAGACTTTATGTCAAAATTCTTGTCAAACATTTAGGCTACATTTGTGGTCCGAAGTTTCTCTCATATCCAATCTAGCAGTCAGTCAGTTCTAATAAAACACACAGAGGCTTATATTAATTATAAACTGGTTGGCTCTTTATCTCAGGATTATTATTAACTAGCTCCTGCAACTTAAATTAACCCATAATTCTTGTCTATTTTTATCAATGTGGTTTGCTACCTTTTCTCATTAAGGCATTCTCAACTTGTTTCCTATGTGTCTGGCTGGTGACTGACCCTCTACCTTTCCTCTTCCCAGAATTCTCTTAGTCTGTTCTCCCTGCCTATACTTCCTGCCTGGGTACTGACCAATCAGCTTTTTATAAACCAATATGAGTGACAAATCTTTACAGTATACAAAGCATTATCCCATAGCAATTCACTAAGAAATGCATTTTCTATTATAATTGAAAAAGGCAAAACACATGGTCCAACAAATGAGTGATATGTTAGAATCCTCAAAGGTTAAACTTATATTAAGAACAGTAAATGTAAAAATTAGAAAAAAGAGTCACATTTAAATACTTGTCAGCATATTTTCATCACCATTTTATATCAGTCAAATTAGACAAAAGGAATATTATATTAAATGTAATATCCATATTATAAGTGAATAGGTCAAGTTTCAGAATGAAAGAAATTGAACCCCAAGCCAAGTTTGCCATTCTTCCAAATTCTATGCTCTTTTACTTTACATTCTGTGTTTTAGAATTTACATTAGTTTAAGAAGGAAGCAGAAACATTAAAATAAATGAAAATTCAGAAAATTCAGAAGGTTCTGTGCCTGAGAATCATAAGGAGGAAATTTTATTATTTGTGCTAAGGCACTGGCAGATTCATATGCGAGTTCTATTCATGGTGAAACTATCAGTTTGCTTTGGTTCCTAAACAAATTTCCCATCTGTAAAATGGTCTTTTGTGCTTTAGCACTTATGCTTCCTTGGGTTCAAACGATGCAAAGCATATTTCAAAATTTAAAAATATTAACGAAATGTTAAATACTATTGATGACATTTTAGGGGTTATTGGATTTGGGCTAAACATGGAGTACAGGGGTGATTTAGGAAATTAATAGAGTATTTTAAATATATAAGGATAGCTGAAAACCTAATAGAATCTGTAAATAAAATAATTACCATTCCTTACCATATCTGTCTTTTGTACAAAATCTGTCTTTTGTCTTTCATACTTTTATAAATTGAGTTTATTTAAAGGGGGAACCACCTGTACTAGAAAAATGCAGCCAATAATTTATCATGGTCTTTGCTCCTGAGATAGTAATGTCATGTTTTTGGGTGTTTGTTGTTTTTTTTTTTAATTTGAAAACCAAGCCAGTGTCTTTAAAATTCATGTCTTACGTGAAAAGACCGAAAGAAGTAATTTTTCCCTCTGATCATTAACTGCAAAGGGGGCATCAGAACACACCAGCTGAACCCTCTGTTAGACATCGAAAGCCTCTGGCATTTTTCTGCTTTCCAACTCTGTCATTGGGGAGGTGGGACAAAGCCGTGCTGTCTACAAAGTTTATCCAGAACGTGCTGGTGTTATAAGCAATCACTTGATGCCTATTATGCTTCTCCTGTGGAAGAGAGGTGGCTATCTGCAACAACAGTTATTTCTTTTCAAAGGATCTTAATTGGGGTATTTCTCCTGGGCCAGATCTTAACTAACTGTTTTGATACGTGCCTGCGAGTACAGCAGTGGAAAAAGACCCAACAATAGCAACATCGGGAGTCTGAGGACTGCTATCCCTATTTGACCCCTGTGCAAACAAGCAGGAAAAAAGTTTCCCCACTGTTGCCTAACCTACTGCTAACTTGGCAGGACTCCTAAAATGATGTGAAAAAAGGCAAGGTGTGCAGGCTTTGCTCTGCATGGCTGTGGAAATGCTGAGAGTAACCAGAACAATGTCCTCTTAGCCTGTCTTTTACAAGTAGCCCTCTGTGGTGTTGGACTGCTGTAGAGATTAGTTTCATGCAGTTGAGTTACGCACTTGCGAGCTATTTTTCTGAAGTATGGATTTACTTCTGTGTAGGCAGGCTAGCATGCTTTCTTGAGGTAAGTCAGAAGGTGGCCTTATATTTTCATTTGAAGTGCTGAATGATTTTCCTCGCAACGAATTTGTTCCTCTCACTGGTATTTTCTGAAATGAGACTTTTTTTGCAACTGATGGAAATCAGCTCACTTCTGTTCTGTAGTCTTACATCTCGTTGATGATTTATTTGTTCAGTAGCAAAAACTATGACAAATTGTGTGAGGCGGATTCATTACTTTTAGCTGGTATATTCCTGAAGAATTTACATGTAAATGCAACTGTGAATATTTTACATTTCATAAGCTTGCTGCAACGTGCTTTTGTAAGTTAAGTGACTTTTTTTTTACAGATATACTGAACTTCAAATTCCTTCCCCCCTCCTCACAGGTTATATTAATCTGAAATCCTAGTAAGTCTGTCATGCTGTGTTCTCAAAGTAGGGGAGTAAGTCTTTATTTGCTGTTGTTCTTCTCTCCCTTTTAGACATGCAAAGCAGCCCACACAACCAGTTCACCTTCAGACCCCTCCCACCACCACCACCTCCTCCACATGCCTGCACCTGTGCCAGGAAGCCACCTCCCACAGTGGACTCTCTTCAAAGAAGATCAATGACTACCCGCAGTCAGCCCAGCCCAGCTGCTCCTGCTCCTCCAACCAGCACACAGGATTCAGTTCATCTGCATAACAGCTGGGTCTTGAACAGCAACATACCACTGGAGACCAGGTACTTAAGCTATTACTGATGACAATAAACTTGAATATTGACAGCTTCTAATAGTAGGAACTCCTTTCACCATAGATGTCTGTGGAAAAACATAAATATGAACCACAATACACAATCAGGTGCATCAGTAAAAGGGCAGATCTCATCCCAGGCTGACAGGAAACAGTGATTCAGGCACACTCACAGACATGGACCAAAGCACATGTATGAGTCAACATGAAATAACAGATACATAAATACCTCATTTTCAGATACAGCCAAAAATAAAAGGAAGCAATAATCTGAGTTGTCACTGTAACCTCAATATGAAAATCAATTGTTTTGTATTTCAAGAATGGAGAGAGGGGGGAGGAAGGGAGGGAGGGAGAGAGGAGAGAAGAGAGAGGGAAGGAAGAGAGGGAGGAAGGGGAGAAAACAGTTGGAAGAATAGTGGCCATTGCCATGTTATTTATTACAAACTCACTTGAAAAGAAAAGTAACTTCTAATAGTTCAGAAAAGATTTGCATTATGAAGGGAAACTGCATATGTACCTTGAAATTGTATTCAAGTAGCATAACATTTGAAGGACTGTTTTTCTGTCATGTCATACATTTGGGTTTCTGAATTCACTACATAAATTTTTATTGTGAATAAAGTTCTATTTCTCTGCTATTCTAGGTCCTTAGACCATGAAATACTCAGCACTAGATAGGATTAATTGACAAATCACTCACTATTTCCCATCATCCTTTCTTTTAAAATTACAATTTTTTGAGATGGTAGTAAATCTCAGTGATGGAGCACTTTCCTGGAGTTCAGAAGACCCTGAATTCAATCTTCATCACCACCCAAATGCTACTTTCTGTTAACATACGAAAACGTAAACTAGTAAAGCAGAGATAGCATTCTGCTGTCAAATTCCAGGGGTTCCTGCTGACTTCTCTATGTCTTAATCATTTTAGAAAGACAAATTTATATAAACAATGTTCAGAATATATCAGTCAATAAACAATGTCTGGCATGAACCTGTATCCCAATATCCTCTGGGAATCGTAACTGAAAGGGATGACTAATAAACTCACATTATGAGGCTTTCCTTCCTAGCAGCATATTAAATCAGAGAGCATCATCAAGTATCACTACTTCCACTGAATGTGCTATGGCCCAAATCCAGAAAATGTTATCATTCATCATATAGTGGATTAAAAAGTTTTGTAAGCCCCTTTTTTCCTGATCCCTTCCAATGGGACATGCAACAATAGCAGTCAAGATCTGTGGTGAAGACAGCACACTCAGAATAGTACTAATGATAAGGTTTGTGCATTGTTCTTTTTTTATTGAAAATTTCATACAGTTATATAATGTGTTTTGATAAAAATCAACTCTTTATTCCATACCCATTCCTTTTCTTATCCCCATACCTCTTCTTCTTCTTCTTTTATTGTAATTGGAGGGAGGAAGTCTATAAAGTGAGAGAAGCAATGAATAATGGAAATCCACAGGGGCAGGAGTGAAAGCTGATCATTTAAGAGCAAATCTTCCAGTCTATTCTTCCAGTAGTCTTCAGTTTAACTCCTAACACGTATATGACTTCCCTCAACCATCTAACTGTAGCCCCTGGAGATCTGACACCATGCTCTCGTTGGGAACCAGACATGCATATAGTACATAGACATACATGTAAGGTAAAACACTCATAAACCTAAAATAAAAATAATAAATTTAAAAAAAATAAAGAAAAATGTAAATATTCATCATAGCTTTGAAAGAGAGGTTACTCCCTCATTTTTCTTTTGACTAGTCTGTGGGGCTAAGGAAACAGTGTGGATAACTAGCTGTTCTGTCAAGCAGAACACAGTCCCTTCTTCTAGGAAGACAAATATCAGGAAATCTGGAAGGAGGATGGAGATAGGCTCAGGAAAATTTAGAGAGAAACTATTCTTATTTGAAATGTACATCTAGGCATGTTTGTACAAATTGCACCCACAGACCTTCTGTATCTGCACAAGGAATGTAGTAATTGGTCTCAGCTTCCTACAATGTAGAGACAAACATGAGTTTTCATGTGAGACTGAGTAGAGAGCCTTTTTAGTCCATTTGAAAACATATTTAGCATCAGAAAAATCAAATTGAAAATACCTACAAGCCTTATTGGCCTGATTAACTAGAACTTTTCAATTTTTTCCCTGGAAAATATCTATTTCATGTTTTGTCATTAAAAAGTAAGAATGAGTGCATAGTCACTTATGGACAAACTAAATAATAGGACCTCTTAGAGCCTTAGCTTCCTCTTTTGTAAAATTAAGTACAAAATGTCTTCCAGACTTAGGAGCAAGCACTTAGGTCCTGTCTTCCATCCCAAGGATGTCCCCAAAACTACCTATCATGATCATGTGTTAAAAAGAACTAGCTAGTATAATATAAAGTGCCTTGTACATTGTGAAACACTTTGCACATTTGAAAGGTGACATTATTATCTTTACTAAGTGGTCACCTGTGTCTTTTTATGTATCTCCAATAAGGGAACTGACTAATAACTTAAATATTTTATTCTACCTCAAACAACTGCTTGAAGATTCCTGTTGAACCCAAATCTGCTACTTCTATTATGACCGTTATTATCCCCTAAGTTTAGAAGCTCACCAAATAAAGACCCCTCTGTCACTTCTCATTATTTATGAGTATGATATGTTAAGCTAAGTGATTCCCCAATTACTTCACATATTCCTACATTTCTGGATTCCAACCTCCATTCTTGATAACTTTCTTTAAAGCACATCCCACTTTGCCAAAACAGCTCTAGGAATGTCATCTTAAAGCTCAGTTTAGCCCAAGTCTTACCAGCTCCTTTGGTTTCAAGTTGCAGAGATCCATCAGGTTTCCCTGAAAAGCACACATTTTAAAATGATCTTAGTCCCTGGAAACTCAAGAAACTCTAGTCAAGACCCAAAGAAAGGTCAAAGTTTATAGACGTAGATTTTGGACGTTAAAAGGCAGAGAAATGTTATATGTTGTTACTCCATTCTGTGTCCAATAGCTTGTTCTTGCCAATGACTCAATGTTTCATTTGTCTATCACAGTATCTGCTTACACCTCACTACAGGATTCCATATATAATCCTCTTATAACCTCTCACCTTACTCCAACAGACACTTGTCCCATTGCTAACTGCTTCATTTCATTGTGGCATTAGGTTCCAAAGCCTGTAAAGAGGAATTATGTTAGCCTACTTCATCTCTTATGTACCAGAGTTTAAGCTTTTAAGCAAACCATACCAGTCATTCTCTCATTCCACTGAGTCCAGGGACAAGAAGAAATTGATGTAGTTAAAAGATCAATAATTTTTGGACACCAACCTGGCATTTGACAGTCTTTCTCGTAATTCCTCCTAAGACTGGTTGGTAGGAAAGAACTGGGAGCCTATCAGATGCCCCTTATATAGGATTCTTTTTTTAATTCAAATATAATTTTTTACTTCTTTTTTTAATAAAATTTTCCTCCTCCTCCCCTCCTCCCATTTCTCT